>JAJKFJ010020814.1:0-25437 GCA_027382625.1 Tetmemena sp. SeJ-2015
TTTTTTTATTTAAAATACATTAAATTGAAAGTAAAAAAAATAAGTTATATTCTTTTAATTAAAAACTGTATAAATCCTTATGCATATCTAAGTTCAGTTAAATACAACCACCATCGTCAACAATTACTAAAGTAGTAAAGTGCAAAACTTATTCAAAGATACCCATTCAAATTATATGATCTGTATACACTTTAAACTTAGTAAATTTATCATTCCCTTACTAAAATTCATCATATATATTGTAAGTGATTTAAGTATGAGCGTCTCTGATAAGATATTCTAGAATATAATGAGGGTGGAGTGATGCCTCGATGAGAGAGAGTGAGTGGTGGATAATTTGCGTGAGAGAGCATGCGATGACTTAATAAATATCTTTCCAATAGTTGAGAATATAATAAATCTATCAATAACTCGCGAAAATGCTCAGCAAGTCTCTCCAGACCCTCAGACTCCTCCAAAGAAACATCATTTTATACTTCAAGTTTTAAAACTAAAAAACCAGGTGACCTCCCTCACTCAGACCCAAGCTTTCCTATTTGGAGTACTTACTCCAGGCAAGAACCGCATGGAGAAGGACACCTTCGGACCTATCGAGGTTCCAGGCGACAAGTACTGGGGAGCCCAGACTCAGAGATCATTGCAAAACTTCAAGATCGGAGGCGAGCGTGAGCGCATGCCATCCCCAGTTGTGAGATCATTCGGTCTTCTGAAGAAAGCAGCAGCTCAAGCTAACTCTGAGTTCGGTCTCGATCCTAAAGTCTCTAAGTCAATTCAGCAGCAGCTCAGGAGGTGTATGAGGGCAAGTTAGATGAGCACTTCCCCCTCGTTGTCTGGCAAACTGGTTCAGGTACTCAGTCCAACATGAACGCCTAATGAAGTGATTGCTAACAGAGCTATTGAATTATTGAATGGAGAACTCGGCAGCAAGTTAGTCTCATCCCAACGACCATGTCTAACATGTCTCAGTCTTCTAACGATTCATTCCCAACTGTCATGCACATCGCTGCAGTCCTAGAGACCCACAGCTGATATAAAACTCATGAGAATCAGCTAATTTAGTTTAATAGCAGACTGTTGGGACCTCTTGAGAGCTTGATTCACTCTCTTGAAGCTAAGAGCGAGGAGTTCAAGGACATCATTAAGATCGGAAGAACCCACACCCAAGATGCCACTCCCCTTACCCTAGGTCAGGAGTTCAGCGGATACGTTGCCCAACTCAAAAACGGCAAGAGAAGAGTCGAGACTGCTCTAGAGGACTGCCTCTACCTTGCTCAAGGTGGTACTGCTGTCGGTAAATTTTTATCACAAGGTAGAATTTTTACTAAAATATGACTTAAAGTATACCGGACTGAACACTTATGCAGGATTCGCTGAGAAGATTGCTGAGAACCTCAAGAAGGATACCGGATACAATTTCAAGACAGCTCCTAACAAGTTCGAGGCTCTAGCTTCAAAGGACGCTCTTGTCTTCCTCCACGGTGCCCTCAACACTCTTGCCACCTCTCTCATGAAGATTGCCAACGATAAAATTATTCTATAGTTATCAATACGTAATATCATTTCTTTGGAATGTTTATCAGATTTTTGGGATCTGGACCCCGTTGTGGATTAGGTGAGCTCTCTCTCCCTGAGAACGAGCCTGGCTCCTCCATCATGCCCGGAAAGGTGAACCCCACTCAGTGCGAGGCTATGACTATGGTCTGCGCTCAAGTATTCGGAAACCAAGTTGCCGTGACTGTTGGAGGTTCCAACGGCCACTTTGAGCTCAACGTGTTCAAGCCTCTGATCATCCGTAACGTTCTCCACTCCATTACCTTACTCGGAGATGCTTGCGAATCCTTCAACAAGAACTGCGTTGTTGGAATCCAGGCCAACCGCGAGCGCATCAACAAACTCCTTAACGAGTCACTCATGCTCGTCACTGCTCTCAACCCTCACATTGGTTATGATAAGGCAGCTGCCATCGCTAAGAAGGCACACAAGGAGCACACTACTCTCGAGGAGGCTGCTTTGAAGCTCGGTCACTTGACTAAAGAGCAATTCAAGGAATGGGTGAAGCCAGAGAACATGCTTGGCCCCGACACCTACCACAAGCAAGCCAACAAGCACTGAGTAGTCTCTCTATTAAAACTCTAATAGGCAGATAAGGTCATTAAAATGCTGTGATATTTTGCAGATTCATTAGAGACTCTATCTTGCTTGGAGAGAGTATTCCCTATTTATTTAACAACAATCCTATTCACTCTTTTAATCGAATGACTATAAATATTCTCTAATCAAATCTAGTAAGTAATCATCAGATTAGTTTGTGAGAATAGAAATTGAGAAATGCTGCGTGATATGCTCGTTACCGCAAAGTGAGAAAGGAGTTGGGAGATTTAACAATTAAAAAATTTGAATTTTCATAGTGATTTAATTAGAAATGGCCAACATCCATACAATCAACAACTAACAACAACTCTAGCAGCAACTTCTCTAGCAGCAGTAGTAGCAGCAAACCTAACTTGCGAATAGACCTTAAACTAGGTAAGTCATCGATCAGAATGATTAGGAACCCACTCGTTTGATTAATTATGAAGTTTAAATATGAGTGAAGTTTTTGGTGTTTTAAAATGAGAGATTCCTATTTATTCATATTAGAAAAACCATTTTACAAGGTTTCTTTATACATATATTTCTCTCAACTTAAAAGTTTATTAATTTAAGGAGCTAACTTGTATATAGAAATGGAGAAAACTAACCTTAGAATCAAAATACAGCTCCAAATGCAATGACTGCAGGCCCTATCAATCAGCCTATGATGCCCTAAGTAACTCAGCAAACAAAGGAGAGAGCAGAAAATGCGAAAGCTTTCATAGAAAAGAAATACCAAAAACTCAAAAATGAAGAGAAAGAGAGGAAGGAAGGTAACTCAACAACTTTCTATTAGTTTGAACTTATTTTTAGCCTGGGACATGCTCAGCCAGAAAATGAATAAACTCAATCTAAGTGAAGCAGAGCAAGAACTTATAAAGCAAGACATCTTGCACAAAGAGGCAGAGCTAAACAGGAAAATGTAAGAGCCAAACTCCTATCACTCTCTACCAATTACATCCAATTTTTAACAAGAAGCTTTAATCTTTGGAATATTGTGATTCTTAACTTAGCGTTTAGGCGTAAGAAGATATCAGTTAGAGACTTCGATCCTTTGAACATCATAGGCAGAGGTGCATTTGGAGAGGTGCGCATCTGCAGATTTAGAGAAACTGGAGAGGTAGTGGCCATGAAGAAGATGAAGAAATCTGAGATGCTCTACAAGAATCAGGTTGCACACGTCAAAGCTGAGAGAGATGTGCTAATTAAAGCTAAGAACCCTTGGGTTGTAGATCTCAAATACTCCTTCCAAGATGAGAAGCATCTCTATCTAGTCATGGAATTCTTGGCTGGAGGAGACTTGATGACTCTCCTGATGAGAAAGGACATTCTTAGTGAAGAGGAGTCTAGATTCTATATTGGAGAAACTATCCTAGCTATAGAGACAATCCATAATCTGAACTACATTCATAGAGACCTCAAGCCAGATAATATCCTGTTAGATAAAGATGGCCATGTCAAGCTGACAGACTTTGGGCTCTGTAAACATGCAGAGATTAGACCTTAAAAGATGACTGAGTACAATAACAGAGAGTTCTCTTAGAATTTCAATCAATTGAAAGTCAGTCCTAGACAAGAAGCTGGGATATCGCAGATGTAGACAACTAGCCTTCTCGACAGTTGGAACTCCTGATTACATAGCACCCGAGGTTTTTGGATAGAATGGATATGATGAGACTGTTGACTGGTGGAGTGTAGGAGTGATCTTGTTTGAAATGCTCGTTGGCTATCCTCCCTTCTTCTCTGATGAGCCATCTATCACATGCTAGAAAGATCCTCCACTGGAAGAAAACATTTGTCATCCCTCCAGAAGCAAATCTCAGCCCAGCTGCAACTGATATTTTGAAGCGATTCATTTCAGAGCCTGACATTAGACTTGGCAGAAACGGAGTGGAAGAAATCAAGAATCACCTCTAATATAGAAGACATATTTATTGCTCCCTCATTTTTATAATCACCCCTTCTTCGAGGGGAATGGACTGGTCAGGATTGAGAAAGTTGCAAGCTCCTTACTAACCCCAAGTCTCATCAGAGATCAGTACAGAGAACTTTGACAAGTTTGAGGAGGAAGAGCCTTTCTTTGGAGGAAACAACAATAACGATCCCAAGAAACGTGGTCTCGGAGGAAGGAAGCTTGACATGCACTTCATCGGCTACACTTACAAAGCAGATGTTGAGAATGAGAAGTGCATGCTCAACAACGTACTCAAGGATCTTGATGCAGTCCAGGAGACTCAAGATATCTAGAATGCAATGCAGTAGCAGTAAACAAATGCACAATTAGAGCGTGCACTAGATGAGTTAGCAATCTCATTACAACTAGCAACCATAGAATATGATGGGCACTGTTAGCTCAGGCAACTAGAGCTACAGAGGAGTTGGAGGGATGGGCATCACTACAGTTGGTGCTGATATGCTCAGAGACCTTAGTAGAAGCCCTACTGAAGCATCTAAGAATAAGCAATAGCCTCAAGCAAATAATTCATTGCTCGGAAAGAGAGACAACTCTCAACCCAAGCAAGCTCCAACTGTTAAGCAATCTTTAAAATATTTTTCAGATATGTACTTTAATTATGAAGCATCAGCAACCTCCCTAACTCCAAACTAATTTCATGATGACTGCTGAGGATTTTGCAGCCTTTGGTGGAGGGTAATCTCCTTCTGCCTACTATAACTTTCTAATTTCATATTACATATTTTAACGGGTTGCAGGCGAGTACTCTCTAATTGTAAATGGCGTCTTATCTTTATGATTCTTGTTACCATTTACTCTGACTTAGAGCTCCAATCTATAGTAGTCTGTTATAAACCAGGTAAAGCCATCACCAAGAGTAACTAACAATTTCCAATAACAGCAGTAGCAGCAAATGCAGTTTCAAATGTAACAGCAATAAAACCATCACATGCAGAGCTAACAACAGAAGCCCTCTCCTTCTATGTAATACTTTGATATTCTATTACTTTGCTCCATTGAGGAAGGACTTAACAGCAGCACACAACAACCACGGAGGAAACCCTCCCATGAAAGGAGGAGTGCCTGCAAACATGATGAACTCAACTGCTGCTAGTAGCAAGGGTTTCGGCATCGCCACCTACCACCCTCCTCACCCCTAAACCGCAAACCCTGCAAACAATCATCACCACGGCATGAACCCTCAATAGTAGATGCAGCTCACAAAGGTCAATAATTTGCACATGGGCAACTCAACTCAAATGAAATAAAACACAAATCTACAGAGCAAAGGAGTTAAGCCTATGGCAGGGAACTAAAACATCATTGGAGCTAACTAACTCAACGTCTCCAACATTTCAAAGCAGTCTACGAACATGATGACCAAGCACAACAACTTTAAACTAAGTTATATTGAAGGACTATAAATACCTACTTAGTTGGTGGAAACATGATGGGTGGGGCTCAATTCAAGCAGGACTCCAGATCTCCACCAAAGTTTTTCGCTCAGTAATAGCAACACATTTAATAAACTAAGATGCAAGCACAAGCATATGGAGCTGTGGCTCCTGGAGGAACCTAATAGCTCAAATAATATTCTTTATTAAAAGTCAAAAATAATTAATATAGTTAGCTGAAGTTTGCGAATGGAGGCGGGAATATGAATCAGTATCAGAACATGAATGGGGTTATGGGTTTAACTACTTGCTCTACAAACAGCATCGAAGAGTCTTCATCTCAGTCTGATCACATGCCAGGCAGTAGCAATCAAACCTCGCTCTCATCCCTCAGATCTTGAGCATACTACATACCAGCTTTGAAAATATTAAACTCATGACTCCCTCTGAATGGATCGGAGTGGAGTCCGCAAGACACTATAAGCAAGAAATATTCATTCACTTGGTCTATTTTGTATTTTGAAAACATTTATATCTCTTTGTCTGTTCATTCCAAACTGATGAAAATAATTTTCTCAGAGTAACTTACCAAGACATAGTGCTTACTGAGGAGAACGTGAAACTGCACGATTAAAAGTACCTGCAGCAAGAACGTTCTCACCAATAGCAACAGCAGCAAACTAATATCGCAATATTCTTATTGTTGTTAGCTTTATAACTTAGCGTTACTATGTGCCTGCTAACCAGCTGGAAGTTTAAAGTCCAAATCAAAAGACGAATGGTATCATAACTACTGGAAGTGGTAGAGCATAGAATACCTCCCCTTTCTTGGCTGAGGAGCCACAGCTTCAGGATCGAAGATCCACTCTTGAGAAACTGAAGGGGCCCATAAAGCCTACTCAAACTATGCCTCAGTAAACTCCTCGCACTATGAATGAGGTGCATCTCCCCATCAATTAAAGCTCATAGTAGTAGTAGCAGAATAACAATGCCAACGAGCCCAAACGCTTAGGCCCTTCTACTTCCTAGATAATGAACTAAAATGCAGGTGGTAACTAAGGGAACAACTATTCTAAGACTGGTGGGTAGGATCTAATGATGGAGGGGTCTAGGAATAGTGTTCTTTAGAACTAAAATCAAGGTCAATCATCTATGGTCCTCAATAACAACAACTAGAATAGCATATACACCAAGCCTACTATGGGAAGCATCAAGAAGAAACAGTGATCGAAAATTTAAAAGGAAGTTTTGTGGTGGTATTTATATAAGCTTGAAAGAGAGCGAGTTATAAGAATATAGGTAAAAATATAAGCTATAGTTTATAAGTCTAAAAAACCCTTCAGCATCTCAAAACTCTTTCTCTCTCTTCTCATACTTTCACTCTTGTTCATGCGTTTTATTATTCACGAGAATAAGATCAGATCTAAAATCATATGCAATTTATGCTTTTTATGTGTATATCTATTATTAAAGATAATTTTAAGTCTGTAATAGATAGGATTTGTGAACTTTTATATAAGATAAAATGACTTGTAAATAGCAATTGTATTTTAAGTTAATTCCACTAAATTTGTAGCAATATTAGTGGCTTGCCCTGGAGATAGTGCTTATTTCGACTGTGATGAATTGATTGCCCTAGCTGCCCGTGCTCTCTCTTCATTTCTGATTTTTAAGATCGTTTGCAACCATCTGCTCGAACACATCTTGATTCACGAACAAATTCATGAGTCCTTGCAACTCATAGAGGTTCAGCTTTCCATCATGATTAGTATCTAGGGACTCAAGGTAGGACTATGCAGTGTCCAAAGTGACTGTGTAGTAAGGACAGTAGATCTTGCAGTAGTCATTAGATAAGTCCATCATCTCCTCCTTAGTCACAAAGCCTGAGTTGTCCTTGTCGTACTTCTGCATCATAGTTTTCCAGATCTTGCGCTGCTTCTCCTCCCATTCCTTTCTGCGATCTTCTGCTTCCTTCAGTTCCTTGTCAATGAACTCGTAGAACTTAAGTGTCTTGACTGTGTCAACAGCCACTAACTGTGTTTCCGAGGCCTCTAGGAGATAGCGAATACCTGTTTAAAGAGAGGTTTCAATTCTAATGTGAGGCTGTAAGGTAAGAGCATATTAGGACTTAGAGGTATCGAGAGTCATCAACCATAGCCTGAAGTCAGAACAGCCTAGTGAGGCAGTGGCAAGGATGCGGTTTTAAACTTTGTCTAAATGGTTTTGAGCTCCCCAAATCAAGTAATGGGTGGAGTTTAGTAGTCTTATTGAAGAAATGCCCTCTTCACTCTTTGAGTGAGCGTCAAAAACCTAGATCAACTGCTCTGACTCAATACCCCAATCAACATATTGTAAATCCCTAATTGATCATCACGTCTTTGATATTTATTAAATGCTCTATCTTACCTCCTTCAGTTCCAACAAAGAGATTGCTCTCATCAATCTGAAGAAGAACAGTTGGCTTCCTTTGATTTTTGAAAGTCTTTATAATATTCTTTCTTCTAGTCTTGAGGTCAACAATAGCTATGAGAATTTGTTGATCGTTATAGTTAGAGAAGCACAAGACAGTTGATGAACTCTGATTCTAAAGAGTGAACTTGAGCTCAATCATTCTGTCCCTTTCAGAGGCTGAGCTGCCAGAGCCTAGATTGCCATGAGTGGCATTCATGCCTTCATGGTTATGAGCAGCTGTCTGGTTGAGGTGAGTTTGATCGTGCATGTAGGAAGATGGCTCATCCTTGTCGATGTTTTCAATAGTGAAGAGTCTGTCTGGGTGATGAGTAGCTGACCAGATGTTGACATGCCCAAGAATGCAACGAGAGGCGAAGTACTTGTTCTTCAGCTTCTGCAGAGATACGATTTGCGTGACTGTTGCGTGATGAGCGTTTTCGACTATGTCAAGTTGGTTTTTATTGGTCAAGCCAAACACTATCAAGTCTCCATCGCCCAAAGAGGCAGTCAAGATATCCTTGCGCTCGCCAGTTATCGCCATAGTGTGAAGGGGCTTGTGGGTTTCAATTGTGTAGTCGCAGGACTGCAACGACTTGTCCCACACCTTCATCGCCATCTCCACTCCGCAAGTCAGGAACTCCAATTCGTTCAAGTCTTTGATTCCTGTTAAACCATAAGCGTAAGAATTAAGACATGCTTGTATGAAATATTGAAGTTTATTTGATCTTTGTGGGAAGAGTCATTCTTGAATTCCTTCTCAACGACGACTATGTTATCTGAAACGCTGATTGCGTGATCGGTCTCTCCTCCGTTGTCTTTGTTATCTTTCATTTCTCAATTATTAAATTCCTCTTATTTCAAAATAAATTTATCATACCTCTCTTTCTCTCTCTCTGAATAGATAGATCATATTCTATAAGCAATATAAGTTACTCTGCCGTTCTCAAGCTTCTTTTTGAGGATTTTAACTCCAGCCTCGCTCTAGCTAGCATACTTGATGTGCTGGCCGTTCTTGCCTCTGACCATCACACCCTGAGGACTCTAACTAGCGATTTATCATACATCCAACACATAAGATATAATGATTGGCTTTAAAGTCTTATGCCTGACTGCTCTTCTGAGTTCCCTGAGTTTGATCTTCTGCAAGTCTGCTCTCCTACTCCTTCTCCCTCACTTGCAGCTCAAGCACCTTCACATCGTGCTCCAGCTGTTCTACTTCAGCATCCTACTCCAGCATCCTCTGTTTTAGTCCTCTCTCCTCTTGCAGTCTGTGCTGCTTAGTTTCTTCTATCTCCTGTCTCAGTCTATCCAAAGCTTGCTAGTTCTTCCGTGGATCTTAACTATCAATTTGTTGTTGCTTCAACCTGCTCTGTATAAACTCTGCATCTTAAAATAACCAAGGGATAATATATTTCATAGCTGCATTAGCGCTCTATCCCTTGGCCTGCTCATCTTTTTCCTGTTGCTCTTGGACTTGCTGCTTCATCTTACGCACTTTGTGGTCCAGCTGCACCACTCCCTCGTGCTTCTCAATCAACTGTTTGTCGTTCTCCAGCTGCTCGTAGTAGAGTTCTCTGTATTAACGCTTGTGCTGCCTTAGTCGCTGCTGCATCTGGCCTATCTTCTCCTCGAAGTCGCCATCTCTGTTGATGGAATCCAGTGCTTCTTGTTGCTCTAAGCCTATCCGTTGGAGTGCCAGCTCCTCCTCTTTGAGAACTGCTATTCGCTGGTGCTTGTTCTTGATCTCGTTCTCCAACTCAAGGAGTCTCTCGATGTTATAGCTCTCAGTCAAAAATATTCTTTTCCACTTACTGATCCTCTATCAGTATTTCTTAAATGTATGTGTGAGTGAGTTGCTTGCGAAGATCCTTGGACTCTTTCTGGTAATGTCTGATTTTATTGAGTTTGTCTAGCAGCTCCCTGTCCTTGGCTTTGAGTTGCTCATCTGGTTCGTACTTTTGAGGCTTGTAGCGTTCTTGCTTCTTGGAGTAGAACGATATCGCATAGCTCTCCAGCAACTCAAGAAGTGAACTCACCTAGTCTCGCAGTTTCTAGTTCTGAGCAGACAGCTTTGGAAGGATGAAGAATTTATCTTCATCTGACAAGTCTTAAGGTCGAGGAAGAGTTTATTTCAAAGTCAGTTTGAAAGTCAAAACTTAACTATGATAATGAGAGTGAGAAAGCAATAGATTAATATTGTCTAAGATTGCAAAAAGCAAATGCAAACTAAATATCCACGGGACTATCACTATAATTGAGAATCAGATCTGCTGCTCCTTTTATTCTCTTTTTTTCATTTACGTCCACTTCTTCTGCATCAAGTTAATTGATATCTTTTAAACTGCTTCTTAAGGTTAATATTATAACTGCTGCCAACATTGCAAGTTCTCTCCCATCAATCATAGTATACTCTGTAGTGGCTCCTGTGGATTATGCTGTCCTTGCTGAGGAAGAGTGTCTCTACCACTAAATTTCCAGAGAGCACTTCAACTGGTATCATGGAGTCTGTGTCTGCCACTATCACCTGGTCCCACGAATTTTGAGACTGTGGGATCACGAAGCCGAACTTAAAGTAGAGCGATTCTATTTCCTGGCTATTGAGTGAGATGCGTTGCAGCAGCTGGAAATCGTGGATAGGCTCTGTAGAGTTATTCTAGAAGACTATTTCTCTGGAGACTTGCTCACACTCCAACATCTCTCTGGGGAAGTGCACATCCTTTACTTGCCCTTCCTGCACATCCCACTCTCCACATTCCCACAGCACTTTTCAATAACAATTAAGAATGATGATTGGGGGTTTCAATTTTCCAGTGACTGCGTTCTTCATTTTCATCTGGATTATCTTAAACCCAGCAGTGATGCTCTTTATCTTCTTAGCATGGTCATCTGAATAAATTATAGTCCATAAGCTTATAGTTTATAATTAATTTGCTAATCTTCAGTTCTTGGTGGTTAGACTTCAGTGTTGATATTATCTTTCTGGGGATTGTTAACCATTTGATGAAATGTGCTTATGCCTTGTCTAGAGTTATAATATTTTATATTTCAAAACTATTATTTCAGAATTCGCCAACTGACTGGAGCTTAAAGAGATAATCCCTTATCATTTAAGTAAGGATGTATATCTCTATCTGAACTACACTAAAATATTTATAAGCTTGAAAGTCCTTTATTGTTGATTGCCCAAGGTGCTTTCTAAGTTTCCGGTACTCTTGGGCTTGTTATCTCTCTCTGGAGAACGGCTTTTGCTCTTGACTCCACCATTCTTGCGTCCACTTCCTCCCAATAAGTTCTCCTAAAAATCTTCATCATCATCTTCTTCCTCTCTGTTGTTGATAGCGCTCACAGCTCCTCCTTTTTTACTTCCTTAATCAATTATAACATAAATCTTTTGAAATATTAAGTCTTGCTTTGTAATATAGTTAGGTTGATAAGGTTGCTCAGCTCCAAGTGTATTATCATAGTCTTCTTCATTGTAATTTTGGTTCTTTTTATATGCACTGGATTGTTTGCCTCCAACTTAGTTTTAGTCTGTAAGAGTAAATTTAGCAACTTTAGATTAACTTATCTTAGTTTATAAAATAGAATGGAGCAATAAGTTATGAGACTAGTGATTTCATAGTCTACTTGGGTATAAGTATCTAGAGGATTTGCTTACTCTTGCTGCTCTAGTTGTTTTTAGAGTAGGATAGATCATTGGTGTCGTAGAGTTGGAAGTCCCTTTGATTTACGCTATCTCTGTCGTCTTCATCGTCTTCGTACTAGTAAGCATGCTACTAAGGCACTTGTTACTGCCCTTTCGTCCCCGAGCTCTGAGCATTCTGCTTATTTAGGGTTGAGGGTTGGTAGTTACCAGCCTGCCCGGCTCTTTAGGGCTCCCTGTGATTGACTTGATTAAAGTAGTCTTCTGCTTAATGCGCTCCCTGCATTTTATTAAAATATAACAAATCTACTTACTCACATTATCCATCTACAAGAGAGAGAGAGCAAATATAAACAAGGAAATTATATATTCTCAAAAATAATAATGGGAGAACAAAGCAGATCGAGTTATCGCAAGGGATTTAATTTACTACTTGTGCTAGGGGCTCTGCTAACTTTAAGTAGCTTTGCTTTTGGAGAGATGATAAATATGCCAGTGGATGAGTTCAAACTCAAGTTCCCTCTCAATAACAGTAAGTGGAAAATATAAATCATACCATAGTACTTGCTACAAGAGAGAAAAGGAATTATAAACTCATGCTATAGATACATTTAAGAACTGGGATGCTCACAAAGGCACATCAGTATTTCTGAAGAACAAATTAGTCTTGACTCCTCAGGGCTTTGACAAATCTGGCTTGCTCTAAAACAAGCAGGTAAATCTTGTTCAATATTAATTATCTCTATAGCCACTGAGAACTAAGAACTTTGAGTTGCTGATAGATCTAGAAATCAGCAACCACAAGCAATCGTCTCTGGCCACTGGAGCCATGCAAGTCTTTATCTTGGACAACGCTCCTCAGAAAACATCCCATGAGTTCGCAAGAGCCCTCAATCATCAGTTCAAAGGTTTCATAGAAATAACATATCTTGTAAATTAATAATTTGAGAATTGATATATTTCATGGTAGAGATTAGGGAAAACGCAGTCAGAGGCCAAAACAAGAACAAAGGAGCAATAAAAAATAACCTTATATTTTGAATCATAATTTTTTGTGAGCACCTCAAAGACTTCATGAAGTAAGTGGACTCTACAACAAAGAAGAGGGAGTGGCCACTAACAACATGAGACAGTCTCGTAAGATATATTTACTCATCTAAGATTTAACTCTCTACTTAGTTTGCAGAATGGCTTTCACCAAAGCTGTTATGAAGATAGAGCACATAGACTCTCAAGTGGTAGTGAGTTTAAAGAATAAGCTAGAGGATCACTCAGACTCTAAGAACGGAGGATTTGACGAGTGCTTTAAACTCTAGGCAGACTTGACCTCAAGTGAGAAGTACCTATTCGTGTCAGCAAACAGTGGCAAGGCAATCAGCAACTATCACTTCATCCATCAAATCGATCTGATTGACTTCGACCAACTTGTGGACAGAGCCACCTATGAACAACAGTCAAGAAGGCAGCAAGTGCAAGAGCCTACTTTTGAAAAGCCAGTAAGTGATCAATCAATATATAACGTGTCATTTTAGAGTGAAGATATTTTACACAAGAAGGGCGATCATTTTGGCTCCTTTAAAAAGACTAAGCAAATTTAAAAGAGAAACTAGTAAGTTCAATACTTGCATCATTTCTTGAATTTAAATGTACAACGTGCAGATTCTACGCTACAACAATATCTTTGCAAAGTTGATGGCTTAGTTTGTACTAAACCAAGAGAAAGAACTAGAGATGCTGAATATACTTCCTAAGGACCCTACTCTAGTGACTCTTCACTCTCACCTTCTGGAGACAAATGCCAGACTCAATCAACTTGAAAGCAAGTTCTTCCAAAATATGCTAGACATATTAAATGACTATGTTTATTGCTTATATGCAGCACTTGAATAGGAAGAGTGGGTAGGTGCAAGCCTCTTCGTCTTCAGATCCTCAAGTGGAAGAGAAGACTGAAAGACTTCAGTCTGAGCAGAGGAGAGTGGAAGATGCCATCCAGAACATCAAAGCATCATCATCTCCATAAATACATCACACTGTCTAATTGACTATTGTTGCATCGATGCTTGGGTATATGGAGAACTTGCAAACTGGAGAAGATAAGCTCAAGGACATGATTAACAATAAACGAAAAGATATTGAAGATGCAGCTGAGAGCGGCAGAATAGACGATTCACACTTAAAGCAGATTGAGAGGCTCCTCACCAGACACATTAAGGAAAAAATCTCCAACAGTCAAATGTTTAATTTCTTTTGCTATTAACTTTGATGAGTCATGAGCAGGTTTAGAAGCAGCTCTAAGAAGACGATTACATAGACTACTTGCTAATAGTGATGTTAGGTGGAGTGGGACTGGTAGGCTTCTTCATGTGGGACAAAGTAAGAAAGCAACAGAATAGCTTTTTGCTTTGAGAGGAAGAGGACAAGATAATAAAAGACTATTAGTTAGGTTTTATCAAATTAATAAGTCATCATCATTTCTTAATTAATGTCTCAAAATAAAAAGTTGTCTATGGCTTCTTCTTCAATCGCTATTAGAGGCTACCTAATTCCAATTCTCTCCTTGTGTTAGCACACCCTGTCCACTGTCGGTCTTTTGCCTCTTCTGAAGGGATATATCCTTGCTTCTCTTGCCCTTTCTTACTCTGCGTTTCTTGAGATACTCTTAACCGTTTTCATCTATTCTAAGTCTCTTCTTTCTCATAGATAGTGGGTTAGGCCCCTTTGCTAACTTTGTCTTTATACCCATGCTATAATAGTTCATGAATAAGCATTAATGTTATACCAATATAGTTCCTTCTCCTTTTGCTTTCTCTTTTGGATTTCCTTTTCCCTTTCCATTTTCTAAAACTCCTTTATCTCCTCTTGCTATTCCTTCAAGAATACTTTCTCTTGTCTAGTAGGCTCATTCTTTAGCATTTCTTTCTATAAAATGGGTGAGATCTCATAATGCATGAATGATATTCAAATTTTTTTGAAAGCAGTCCACTTTATTTTTACCATTCTGTGTTTTTCTTCTGTGATTTCAGTGGGTGCATCCATGACGAGTATTCCATTCTTGAAAAAGAAGATCTTACATAGGATAATAAGATGTTTCTCAACTAAAACTGTAATAAGTGCTGGTTTTGAAACAGATTATTAATAATTATATTCCCTAAATTTTACTTTACTTTACTTTGAAAAAGAAGATGGGCACTGTTCCTAAATTACGCAACTCATTCCTCAGCTCTTCATCATTAGTGCACACGAAATGCTTTGACTCGTTCTTCTTCCCTATGAAATTCTTCAAACACTCATCTGGAGGAAGGATTCCACCATCAACAAAATTGTAATTCATGCATAGGATTTATATTCACACCAGAGTGTTTGCAAGACTCCTTGACAATCTTCTTTGCTTCTCTGAGGGTGTCTCCTACTACAGAGGGACCGAGATTCTCAAATTCTCTAAGCACGCACTTAGTCATTAGTAAGATAGAGTTAAGACAAGAATAGAGTTCTTATAATTCCAAAAGATATCGAAAACTGGGGTGTCTGCAAGCACCTTATAGAATAATAATTACGATATAATGAATGTTAAATGTCATTAATTATATTTTATAGAAGTTTTCTCTGAGGTTGAACTAAGTCTGGACGGCCTGGTGAAAGAAGTTTCCATCGAGCATGATTTTGAAGGGAGGCTTGAATTTGTAGACGACTTTGAAGAAGTTGACGTACTTCTTGTACTTCTTTAATCTCTTCACTCTCATTTATACACAATTAACTACTATACTAATTCTAATAACACTTATAAATATTATGATCACACACATACATTATCATTAGAAAATATATCATAATTTGATAGATATTAATTCCATTTTAAAAAGCTAAAGCACTTCTAAGATCTAAAATAAATGTTAAAGTGAAATAGAGCAGACTAAAGTGTTTTAAAAGTATTAAGCTCACGTTATAATTAGTTGGTTCACTACCTATCGTCCTTTAGTTGTGTGAACATGTAAATTAAAATAAATAAGAACCATTTAATTTTGATGTATGCTATATATCCAATGTACAAGACAACAAGAGCGATAGATTCCCTCGAGCCTATTTTCATTTGACTCCTCTAAAATATCAAACTGGTTAAAGCCACCACTATAAAAGCTGGCACAAACATCATCGAACTGCTGTGGATATACCAATATAACTTTTAAAGTTAGACTATTTTTAAATGGACGGGCTGAAGGATTTCTATTTCGTGGGTTTCCTTTTTTATCATCTTGAAGATCATAGCTGCAGGCATGAGAGTGAAGAATGTGAATACTATTCCACTCAGGATGCTCGTGATGCCAATTTGCATTTCATTGCGCTTTGCAGCAATAATGAGGTTGATAAGTTCAATTGGAGAAGAGCCCCAAGATATAATAGTCAAACCTATCATGAGTGAAGTCATGTGGGAATAGATTGAGAGCACGCTCACCACAGTCAATATGAAATCCATACTTGCAAAGAATATCAAAACTATCAGTAGGAAAGAAAGCACTGGCCACGATTGCACTGGCAACACCCAACTCAAAATTTTGATCCATGGGTAACAGGCTAACTCTAAATATCGATCTTATTTAAAGATACTTATACAATTAAATAGTGGAGCACCTTACTATCTTTCTCTAGGTTTTCTAAATCCTCTACGAAATTATCTGCTGAGATAGATTCTACTTCACAGTACTCAAATGGTTTGTCCTTATTTAAACTAAAATATTAACCATCATCTTAATGAAAGTGTTTTTATTTTGCTACTGTATGTCTTATTAGGTGGCTTCGTTTCCAAAATCAAGTTCTTGATTATTTTTATCTCGTTGCTAATTTATCCCTCCTAGTTATTCTGATTCCCTATTGCTATTTGTCTTCAATTCTTACTCATGCTGTCCCCACTGAACAGGTTAGCCGACCACAAAGTCTCCAGTCAGAGTCTTTTAGCCACTGGCGTATTCAGTTTCCAATTATTTACAATACTTCTCCATCCTAATGACAACATAGACATAGAAGAGTGTCACCATTAGCAGTGAAAGAGCTTCGTACAGATAGATTATCCCCTTCTACAAAATGTAAAAGTAGAGCAGTAGTCCAAGCAAAAAGAAACCCATGACTCTGTACACACTTAGCATCAGAGAAAACTATTGTAGTGTTGGCTGCACTTTAGTTCCTTCCAAAGAATTAAAGCTTAATCATGAAAGAATTAATGGAAAATAATTTTGCAAAGTGATTAGATTGGAAGGCTCTCCTCTCAATAAAGATGCCTCTTCGTTGCTACTATAGCCTATGTTTTCGTCATCATCTGATACTCCTTCTTTTTATAGTTATTGCTCCTAACACTGCTCTTTAAGTGATACTATTTGTTTATCTTTGTCACTCTATTTTGAAATAATTTTAATAATAATTTATTTAGGATATATTCATTATATTTTGATTGAAGTTTTTATCTGTAAACAAACTAAAAATTAAATTGGTTTTAATTATAATTCTCAAGAGCAGTAAATCTCCTTCAGAGGTATTATTCAAGAGTAATTAGTTTATTTGCAGTCATCATTGAGAATCTTCCCTGTCTTAAAAAGGAAGAAAATAATTAAAATTCATTTTTTAAAAGTTTCCAAGTGCCACTAGTATACCAGTCAGGTCCCTGCTCATCTCATACTTTCGACTTATGTTCATCAGCGAAGGCATTAGAAACTTCTCTGCTATCAGTCCCAAAGTAAGCAGCAGATATAGTGCAAACACAATCTCACATCCAAAGAACAACCCATTCATTTGATCATAATAAATGGTAATTACAATTTTATCTTCTCATTTGAAGTTTATAGAATACAGTGTCAAATTCATGGATACTCTCACCTATATTTCTTGCTTGGGTGCCCACCATTACTCAAAGTAATAACTTTCTTATTCAATTATCCCTCTACAAAAATTAAAGTAACTTAATTGCTCTCACTCTGCTATCATAATAATTTGCATATCGATAAATTAATTAAATAACTTTAGAATGAATTCCAGCAATCAAATGCACGGACTCTAAGGCTAAGAAGATAGCAGTCTGCTGGCTTCATTTGCTTTCTATCTAGTGATTGGAGTTGTGTTCTTCATCTTTGGGAGGAACTACAATCGAATCAGGGAAGAAGTTCAGCAGAGGACAACTGTCAAAAGAACTAATAAGGTAAGTACAGATAAAGAAGGAGCACTATGAGTTGGAATTAACTCATTAAGGGAGAAAACTCAAGCAATTCAAAAGATTTTGAAGAGTCACATTCTTAATTCTCGTGTAGTATTCAGAGTACTAGAAAGTTAAGAGGACCAAGGATGATGAGGAGGTAAGTTCAATTCATCCAAACTATAATATCGACTCTCTTTCTTTTAACTATGAGAAGTGACATTTGTATATAGCATACATCATTACCACTTGTGTCTATGCCTAAACCAAACAAGGAAAAATACCTTGAAAAGAATCTAGAGGAATCTAAGATGGTAAGTCAATCGATCATTCATTCTTTCTCTTATTTGATTGCTTTTTAGGAGGTGAGATAGCTTTCATCCGAGCTCAGCAGACTGAGACAGCGAGAGCAAACTCTAGCAGCTGAAAACTAAATACTAAAGTCCAAACTAATGATTAGCCAATCCCAGCCTGAGGAGAGCTTCATCCACACATAAGCATCTTCGACAAATAGTGCTGATGCATTTGGAATAAGTGAGGAGAATAATGGACACGAAGAAGATAATTATGAAGGAGTTGGAACACCTCAAAATCCCATACACTATAGTCAAGAAGAGGCTAAAAACATTTTACATGCTCACATTTATTTATAAATTATAAACAGTAGTGCTAGTAAAAGCACAGGGTAGGGCTAACCCAAACTCCTGAGCCAGAATTGCCAAGTATAAACGAAATAGAATAACAAGGCAGGAGGGAAGAGTAAAGAAAGGACGGCAACAGAGGAGGACTCACCCTTGAGTGATGAGGATGTGGTTAATGAAATCGACAATTTCTTAATAGAAGACGAGGATATCTGATGCCAATTAAGTTTAACATATTTTGATTAGAATTTATTTATTCAATTGTAATGAGGATGTTTAAATAGTCCTGAGTTAATTTATATATCTTGATAAGTAAAGTGTGAAGTTTGTTGATTAAGTGATTTGATTCCGCAAATAAACTATAATTTAAATATAAAATCAAATTATTAAAATGTGGATGGGCAGGTAAGTCTCTCACTCTCATGTTCACAATTCATTTGACTTATTCCAAAAAAAAAAATAAATTTTTTAAAAGAAAAAATGAGAATAGCCGTAAAATTAAATATAAAAAAATTACTTTAAAAATTTTTTAATTTTTAAAAAAATCTTTTTATTCAAAAATTTTAGACATTTTATTTTATGACTACTTTAAGAAAAATAAAATCTATTTTGAAGGTAGTTAAAATTTAATTCCCCTTTATTCTAATTTATTCAAAAAGATAATTTCATATAAATAAGTTATGCTTGCATTATATGCTCTAAAAATAGCTATCGTAAGTGTAAACAAGAAATCATAGATAAAAAAGGGGACTGAAAATATATAGCAAATCACCAATAGGTTATAATTTATCTTGGACTAAATTATTTCATAGTTTGACTTTCCTACATATTCAACTAAAAAATCAAAGTTAAAATTGTATCGAGATGCAAAGAGCTCAAACAGACAGAGGAGACTATGAATTTTTATCGTATCAAGAAGAACCTTAGGCTTTATTTGTGCCCTCTCCAAAACTTTCAAACGATTAATATGTGAGCTTGAGACTCAAGACAAGCAACCTTTCTCCAATTCATTCTACATTCAAAAGTGATTAATTGTCTCGCTATTTTCAAAGTCACACATCTTCAAACCCGGACATCAATAAAAATATATTCTATAATTACTATACTCATAAATTTATGCAAAATATTAATCAGCTAGATGTCTCCATTGAGCTAGAGGCTTCGAGATCCCCACTCTTAAGTTTCACATTCAGGAACTTAGCGTAGCATTAGAGTTTAGAGCAATAAACAAAATTTAATATATAAATGTTCATTTAAGTTATTTATCTTATTTTTGTTTTCACAAAAATTTAAAAGGGAAACTTAAAATTTAATTATGTTTGTAAAATTTAAATTTTAATTAGAGGCAGTTGAAATGTATCCAATTTAAAATAATATTTACACCATTGTAGTGTTTCAAAAATTCTAAAAATAGAAAGCATTTAATTTTATAAGAGAAAGTTCTCAGTTCAAGTTAAAGAGACACAATTTAAGTAGGAGTAGAGGATGAAGATGGTAATGATTGCTCTAGACATATTTTGCTATTTAGAGATTCTCATGAAAAGATTAAAGAAGTAACTGACTTTAATTTTTGATTGGCTACCAATTAATATGAAGATTGAGGGTCTTTGTGTAACCATTAATTGCTTTAAAAAATCACCTATTTTATTTAATTCTTATCATATTTTAATTTAGATATATATTCACCACAAATTTATTTTAGTCCTAATAGGATTTTTAATGTACACAAAAATGTTTAAAATCCTATACACATACACAATTACGACTCTAGATGGCTCTCTAATTATGATCCTGAAGAAAATGAGAGACATTTGAAAATTTCAAATATTATATAAGATCCATTTGGGCACATACCAAAAGGTGCATAAATTAAAGTTTATTTTTTATTTGTCCTTCTTTGAGTTTACTTAAATACTACAGATTAAATTGGAATTTTTTCTATTATTTATTTGTATAAAATGAGAGAAATGTCTAAAAGAGAATAAGCATGGTTTATATTTAATTGATCAAGTTGATTATACTTAAGTATAATGGTTTTAATAACGATTGAAACGATTTTTCTCTTAAAATAAAAATATGTCATTCCTACTAAATTAACCATTAAGCTTCATTTATAAATTCTTTTAAGGCAGTCCAATATTCCGATTAGGTGTGAACTTTATTTGCGAGAATATTATTTTTATAAGTAACTAAATATTTACCTGTAATTAAATATAACCATTATTAATAATTTGCATCCTAAAATGACTCTTAATATCACTTGATTTTTAGAGTCGACTAGTACAATAAATATACTAGCACGCTTAAGAAGGAAACACCTAGAAGTGAGCAGGAAAAATTTAGTCGATTTATGATTAGCGACCCTCTTGTACTTTAAATTTATACTTATAAAAAATAGATAATTAATTGAGATTAATTGGCTGCTTACTTCAGTATTTAATTTATTAAGTAATAAATGTTATTAACAAATTATATGAATTTTATTGAAATTTTCGTTGTTGTTTTAGTTTTAGAATTTTTAATTGCAAGTTACGAGCACTTGTAACATTTAAGGGAATAAAAAACTCTTTCAATTGTGTGAATATGGCATATTATATCCATAAAGTCTCACTTTGTCTTTTCTATCGGCTTAGTATAGTTAAGACAATAATCCTCAACTGCATTGGCTGTAATTAGAAGTGGAAGCATTTTCGAAGGCCTGCTGGCTAGATTTGGAGAGGCCACTCTGTATTAACCATGACGCAAGGCTCCAAATAGGCCAAAGAAAGAGTGTAGTTACAATTTCTTCAGCTCCTTAATTAATTTAATATCACAAAACCTTATTCTACATTGACACCAATTCAAATTTCACTGAAAAACAGTTAGTTTTATGTAAACAATAGAAAAGACGGCTGACATAGTAATATATTTAATTGTATCTCTTTGCTTTTATAATCTTAAATTATTAAAAAGATATCTAGAATATATTCTGATTATGACTAAAATCTCATATTTCAATCCTGAATTTTATAAAATAATTTTATATTTTAGTATGCTCAATCTCAGATATTCAATATTTATTTTTCAAAAAACATAAAAAAATAATTATTAATAAATAGACTAAAAATGAAGGAGTCTTTCAATCTATTCTTAAAAATTACACAATTCAATTATAAACTATATAGTTAATTTTAACACCAAAAATATAAAGAAAAGTATTATAATTAAACTTTTCAATTTTTCATAATTATAATATTATAGGATAAAAACCCCACTTAGAGATAAAATATGGACAAAATGAAAACTGAGTATTACCAATATAATCATTAATTGCAGGGAAATAACTCTAGGTCAAGCAATGATCAAATTAAAATATACTCATGAATTACAATTTATTCCTGCGATTTTAGTGAGTTCAATATTTCACTTTTTCTCAAGATTACTTTTCCAACTTTTTTAATAAAGAGAATTCTTATCCATAAATAATTAGCCAGCTCCTGCTTACTCTTTTTGAATAAATTTAAATTTAAAAAACAAGTTGGCAATTTTATTAGATTTTTAAAAACATGCACTTTCGATGAAGTTTTTTTTGCTCCATCGAATTCAAGATTAACTTTCAATCTTTCTTAGATTACTCTCAAAAGAAAGGGAAGAATAAATCACATTTCTTTGTACTTGCATTTGGAAATTATTATAATATAATCCTCTTTATTCTATAGTAAAACAAATAATATATTAGCTGAAGATTTTTAACATACTTTAAATCATTAATTGTCTAAATATATTATCAAAATTTTAAAGATCAGAGCTAAAATAGGTAAATTATTCCGTTCTAATATTTTTACATAGCTCAAAGAGAGATGGAGATCTTCTAGAGAAGATTAGTAAGCTACTAACTGCTTCATAAGCGCAAACAACTGCCTCAATCAATCAACTTGATCTCAGACTAAATGATATAAGTTTAATACTTAAATTTATTAAATGGCATAGACTCAAGACTCAATTCTCTTGAATATACTGTTGTGTCGACAGACAGAAAACTCTCTTCACTTGATCAAAGATTCGCTTCTCTCGAGTATGCAAATGAGAAAACGGACAGAAAGCTAGCCTCACTAGAGAATGCAATGCAGCAGATAGATACAAAGCAAGCTTCAATGGAACAAAGGTTTGCTTCACTTGAGCAAGCTATGGAGCAGAGAGATAGGAAACTAGCTTCGCTAGAGCAAATCATCTAACAGAGAGATAGCAAACAAGATGCGGTGGTGCAAACCATGCAGGAGAGACAAAATCGCGAGGTAAGTTAAAATTCTTATTTTCACACTAAATCATAAAGTTCTTATTCAAATTTTAGGATGAGGCTTATCAATGGGGGAATCCTTATCAGATGAGAGGAGAAAATTTCCAAGTCCGCAGATATTGAGCTGCTCATTATTCTCTTCTCCAATATAAGTGAGAAAAAGCGATGAGGGCTGCTAAAGCAGCTATCTTGCTTAATGCTAAATTTAAATGAGAGTGAGTAATATAAAACTTTCTCAAATTACTCGCATCCCTCACTCTAACAAATTATTATAGTTTATTGTTTATTATAAAATGGCTTTAATTTATAAAAATAAGAAATAAATAAAAAGACTTTTTAAAGCTAGTCTAATTCAAAAGATTATTAAATCATTAGTTTCAAATATAAATCATATAAATTATTTATCTTTGCAACTTTGTGGGGAAGTGATCCTTGAAGTTATAAGCGGCAGAAATTTACTTAAAAAATATTAATGGTTTGTTGGAGGTTGGCGAACTTCAAAATTCATTTTCGAGGTGTGACACTAGTTTAATAAAAGAAGTATCTAATATTTATTTTTAATAGGGTTTAAAATATGGATATGATGGATTTGAGCCATTTAAATTTTAAAAGTGTGAAACCCTATATATCATCTAATTTAATTCCAACTATATTAAGAGAGCGGAGGTGCAATATTAAATTCATATAATCGTGAAGCACCCGATGATTTGCGGAGAGCTAAATGATTAAAAAATTTATGCACTCATAAATATAACTTGGAAAAAAATTATATATTAAGGCAGCTAATTTTATTAATTTTAAATATCTCTCTTTTTGTTTCGGAATTGATCATAAAAACAACTTTAAATTTGTGGAATTATAATTTATTTTAAATTGAAATTAATTACTATAAACTCTTAAAAAAAAATATCATAAATTTTTTAAATGATCTCAAATAAAAAAGAAAGACCTCTACCTCACTTAGCAAAGTATGAAGTTCTCATATGCTGGAGTAACAATAATCTTATTGGTTTGTTCCTTCCGACATGTATGGAACAAAGATCTCGTTCCTCAAAGCAAATTCTTGCTGATGAGAAGAAAAGCTCTCAAAACAATCGATGTTAACATGATGGAGATCCCACTATCCTGAGATCTCAGTCCCTAATATGTATGACGATGCGATGGGAGATCCGGACGTTGCTCTATCCCTTCCTAACAAGGAACAATCTCTCAACACCCAACGTTGGCCAGAACGACGTTTCTTCTCTTTGCGCGCCCGTCCTTCGCTAACTGTACGTGCAGAGTACCTCAAACAAAAGATCATTGAAGATGCACACCGGAAGAGATTCTAAGTAGCAGGAGAACGACCAAAGAACGGCAAGGAATAGTTATCAGCCGACGAATGGTTTGAGAAAGAGCAGCTTCAGAAGTATCCCCTACTTCTCTAGTAACCGTCTTTAGAGTTTAACCAACTGGCTGTAGCACGAAACCTCGCCGCACCTGGCATCTATTAATCGCACGGAGAGAGAAAAGGTAATTGCAGAGGCAACGGAAAGCCAAAACATACAAGCAATCGAAGGTGAGCAAGCGTCTATACTATACAAACTTAGGGAAGACGAGATGGACATAGATGCGGGAGCAGGTTCGAAGATGAGGAAAGCTAGGTCCATCTGGCCCAACAGAAGAGAAAAAGGGAAACCCTTTTGAATCCCTTCTTCCCAGATAAGAAAAAGTGATTTAAGTCATTAAGTTAAGTTTAAAATACTTTTCCTAAATATTCACTCTACCTTTCTCGCACATAATTTTTCTTCTCTTCTTCCACTCTTTACAACTACTCACTATTAAATCCTCTGTATCGTAGTTTAAATCATGCATCAAGTGATAGAGCGCAGCTTCTTATAGTGCCCCTTTAAACTAATTTCCAGTAAAACTAAATGCCTTTGAACTCTGGCGAGTATGGAAATTAAAAACAGGAGTGATTTTAACTCAGCGTATGCCTTCTTCGTTTCCCTTTGTCTTGTGTAGCTGATTGTCAACGAGTAGAACGATCTCACCTCTGTGATCTTCTCTCTGAGTTTTTAAAGGGAAACGAAAATACTGCTTCCTTGATAGAGCGAGGATAAAGGACAAAAGCTTCAAAGCCTGAGTCTTCGCTGATTCCTGCAAGAAACGCACTTGTAGTTATATTTACTTTCTACTCGTAAACTTCTATGTTTCGTGCTTCTTGTACCAACTCTTCTTCATGAAGGTGTTGTGTGTGAAAACAGCTTCGTCAGCACATACAAACTTCACGTATCCCTCTACACCTGGAGCAGTGTAAAAAATTTCAGATTATTATAATAAAAGGCTTAGTGAAGTCTTAACGCGCTTCACTCGATTCACAGTTTTGTACTTATGCCATTTCAACGATAGATGTTTGCTAAATCTACGGAGAGATCTTGAGATAAGGAAAATATCTATGGAAGATCTTCGCGCGTACTCCAAACTGAAGTGCGCTTAGTGGCAAAAGTTTTAGGATCAATCAAATAATTGATGTGCACATCTTGAAACTTAGAAGTGCATGAGGAACAGCTGCAACCCTAACTTTCTCATCTGAAAGCAACTTTCAAATGCGAGAGTATAGTGGGCTGGCACTCTCAAATTTTTTCGATGGATTGATGGAGAACTGGCTATTACTATGATAAGGGTGACTACATCCATACCTTAGAGTCAAATGAAACTGAAAGGTGGATCATGTAGTTATTTTTGAGTAATTTTTGCGTTTGACTCGCTTTTTGTTTAAAAAAGAAAT
>JAJKFJ010020815.1:0-56735 GCA_027382625.1 Tetmemena sp. SeJ-2015
TAGCTACTTTGGAAAATTGTCTATAATTATTTTAAATATAACAAATACAATATGTGGTTATAAAATAACTTTTAAAAATACGAATGATGACTCATTCACAGTATTTATATACTACTTTTTCTAAGAAGATAGTGAGAATTGGCTCACGAAAGTGACAACTGTAGTAGTTATTATTAAAATGATTTCAAATATTATTAATTGAAGTGTTGGAGTAAAATATAATCTACATCCCTTTTATATTGGTACTAATAATTTTAATAAGGCTGTTTTAATTCTTCGAAAGATTGAACCTCCTAAATTATTAATATGAATGAATAAAAGTATAATTTCAAAAAGAGTTTGTAATAATTATACTTAATAGCCTGGTAAAATCCCTCTTAACTCTCTTTTTTCTAATTGCTTTATCTTTACCTTCTATTATTTTCCTCATATCTCACTTATAAAAATGGCCTATCAATAAATCAGTATGTATGCTGATTAACTGATGAGGTAAAATAGCAAACTCATCTTCGCATTAAAATATTTAATGTGCTCTTTAAATAGCCATTAGTAGTTTAAGCTTGTCTATTTCGGAGCTGTTAAGCTATCCAATTGTTTGCTACATTATGAAATCCTCGGAAAAATGGGGATCAAAATTTATTTCTGCTTACCTTGACTCTAAGCACGAAATTAAGTTTCTTGAATCACCTATCTTTACTAATATTAATAAAAATAGAAAGCAAAATGAAAAAAAAGAGAAAAGATTAGGCTTAACGATTACTTTGCAAATTGGTTTAGGCAGCACTTTAATTATATATATTTTGATATACATGTTTTTTATAAAGATACCTATTTAATTTTGAATACTTTTAAAGTATTCAAAATTAAATAGGTATCTTTATAAAAAACATGTATATCAAAATATATATAATTAAAGTGCTGCCTAAACCAATTTGCAAAGTAATCGTTAAGCCTAATCTTTTCTCTTTTTTTTCATTTTGCTTTCTATTTTTATTAATATTAGTAAAGATAGGTGATTCAAGAAACTTAATTTCGTGCTTAGAGTCAAGGTAAGCAGAAATAAATTTTGATCCCCATTTTTCCGAGGATTTCATAATGTAGCAAACAATTGGATAGCTTAACAGCTCCGAAATAGACAAGCTTAAACTACTAATGGCTATTTAAAGAGCACATTAAATATTTTAATGCGAAGATGAGTTTGCTATTTTACCTCATCAGTTAATCAGCATACATACTGATTTATTGATAGGCCATTTTTATAAGTGAGATATGAGGAAAATAATAGAAGGTAAAGATAAAGCAATTAGAAAAAAGAGAGTTAAGAGGGATTTTACCAGGCTATTAAGTATAATTATTACAAACTCTTTTTGAAATTATACTTTTATTCATTCATATTAATAATTTAGGAGGTTCAATCTTTCGAAGAATTAAAACAGCCTTATTAAAATTATTAGTACCAATATAAAAGGGATGTAGATTATATTTTACTCCAACACTTCAATTAATAATATTTGAAATCATTTTAATAATAACTACTACAGTTGTCACTTTCGTGAGCCAATTCTCACTATCTTCTTAGAAAAAGTAGTATATAAATACTGTGAATGAGTCATCATTCGTATTTTTAAAAGTTATTTTATAACCACATATTGTATTTGTTATATTTAAAATAATTATAGACAATTTTCCAAAGTAGCTAATTAAAAAATTTTTTTGCTAAAAAGAAAATTTGATATTCACATTTTTTAAATTCCTAATTTTAATTATTGCTAAGCATTTTATATTGATGCTTATAAAAATAATACTTTACAAAAAAAAAGATAAAGGAGATAATTACAAAAGTGAATAAGAACTATCTTATACAGAGCATTTATTTATAAAAACGTTCAATATAAAAATAAATAATTTTGATATGTGAGATTAAATTAGAAATATGATTAAAATTAGAAATTATTCTTTCGAATTATTTAAAATTTTCTCAATTATTGAGATTAAATGAATTTTAAGGAAAAATATAAAATTCTCAGATAAAGTAAGTTTATTATTTCAGGAAATAGACACTTTTAAATAATTAAAAAGCATATTTTTGCTTTACTAGCAGTATTTTACCATTTATTTCTAAAATAATTTAGATTCTGTATAAAATATATTAAACATAAATAAAACTAGGAACCTAACAGAGAGAGGAGTTAATTGGCAGATATCATGATATATTTTTTATTAGACTTTCTTTTTAATCTTTAAATGGTTATTTTTTATTTATATTTCAATCAAGCTAAAATATTTACTAAAAAGTAAGAAGTCCTTACATAGCTTTCTGAGCCCTACGCAAGTTATGTTGTCTTTCTTTCTTATTTTTAATATATTATTGTCCAATTATTAAAAAATTTGAATTATACATTTATTGACCCATAGTAATTTATAGATAAATGAATAGGAATTTCTTAAAAAATATTTTAATTTAAATAGCTTTGAGTTATTTGAATTGTGAGGTTTTACATTCGTATCTCATAAATGTTTTCAGTTAATAAAGTATAAAAATGTGTTCTTAAGGAGTATCCTTCTTGTCCTTTCACATTATTTTTTTCTTCTGAGTAACTAAACAATAATTCTATTTAATTTATTTTTAAATTTTTAGCCATCTCTTATTATTTTTAATAGAATTTATTTTTTATAAGACAAATTTAATTCAAATGATTACTATTTTAAGCATTTAAAAAGTTAGACCTTAACAATATCCCAAGCTTCCAGACAAAGTAGGGATATATAAAAGTCCTTTTTTTTTGATAAAAAAATAACAAAAAAAAAAATTTTTTAAATTACAAATTAATTTCAATAAATTTTTACTTAAATATAAAATTTTAAAAAAATAATAAAGCAAAAATTGGGATACTTTTCTGGGGAAAACTTTTTTGTTTAAAAATTTTTAAAATAAGGCAGAAAATAATTTAAAATTTTTTTAAATTTTAAAATCCCAAAAATAAAAAATTTCTTATTTTCTCTTCTTTTTTTTTTTTTTATTTAATTTTTTTAGATCACACTACTTTAATTCATAATATAAAGCAGCTCATTTGTTATAATATAATCATATTTTTGAGGCACAAGAGGACATAATATTTTGTTAAAAATTTCTAATGAATGCAAGATATAATAAAAGGAAAAATATTGGTCTTTTTATTTCTCTCATAATTTTATATTTTTGTAAAATTCCCCATTTTATAAATTTTAAGTTACAAACTATATCATTATGAAATTATGTAATTTTATTTAAATACTATTATAGTAAATAGTCCTCCATAAAAAATTCCAAAGACATTAAGAGAATCAGATTACAAATCATCATTATATTAAATTAAAAAATAAGTTCTGGGATATGGCAAAATAGTTCGCTTGATAATGAGATGAATGTAATTCAACCCTTGCTCTTTATCACACTTCAAGATATCTTTAGTAGTCCACTGCAGGATGTTTTGCGTTTAAAAGAGGTGTAGAATATGGTGACTAAAATTCCTTGGCTATGAATGTAATTCAATAGGTTAATAATTAAAATGGTTGATCTTGCTGACTCTCCTAACTTGTTTCAGAGTGGAGGGAGGACGACTAAGGACAAATACCTACATTTGAAGCTTGAAGGCGATCATCTAATTCCGATGGGCTCCTGCGATTACATTCGGAAGATATCGATTTATAGCAAACTTCGCCTCATTAACGATTTAAAGCATTTTAGAAGATACGCTCTAGCTGGACCTAAAACTTGAAAGAGGTCAGTGATGGTGCTGTAACACGCTGATTCCACTTAAGCTGTCGTAATTAAATGGTGTCACATGGGTTTAAATACCTGTTTACTTAATTTCCCTTAATTAATCATCATAGGCTGAGAGCACGTTATCATAGCATCCTATTACGATATCACTTTAAATGTCATAGTAAATATTCTTTGCGCTGGAATGAGTCCCTTCAATTTAAGTATCATAGAATTATGTGTTCATTAATCCCATGTCATCAGGATTGGAATAAATTTGCACAGCCAGCATAGATTCTAAAGGAGGAGGAGTTCCAGAATAAGAAACGTCTAAAATATTTTTTATAATGTTAAAAAAGATGTAGTTAATATAATAGGATGAATATGAATGCGAAATCAGAGGTAAGATATATTCTAGATAAATTAGCTTTTCGACGTTGATTGAAGACATGAGGTTCAGAAGATTAACTCCTAGTTAAGTCTTTTTTTCTCCTAGGTTTGAATCCAACAGGTATAACTCTTTTTTAACTTTTTCCTTAGATTATTATTTCTTGCAGGAACATCAATAGCAATAGTAACAGTAAAAATAATAAAAGAGATATTAAAGATGAAGAAGATGATGAAAAAATTTAATTAGCGGAGTAAAAGTTGAAAAATAAAAAATGATGCTTCCAAAAACTGAGAATAAAATCTGCTATAGCAAGGTTCAATAGTATGCAATTAAAGATAGAGGAAGTTATAATTTTAAAGATCACTTAATTAATTTAACTCTCAGATATTTATACATCTCCTTTTTGCAATCTCTCTATTCCATTCACATTCATCCTATAATAGATTCATTATAAATATAGATGAAAAACAATGCTCGAAAATTCAAAATTAGTGTGAAAGAAATAATTTTCTAAGAATTATTTATATTTAGTCTGGCATTTTTTAAAATCCTCCACCAAGTACCAGATATAAATAAAAAATTAAATACTCTCAAACGTCACTAGGAGTAGGATTGTAAAAGAAAAACCCTTGAGCATACATAGGACAAGATTTAGGGCACTATGAGTTTATTTGCTGAAGAAGTCTTTCTAAGCCAACTGAGAATTTGAAAATAAAGAACTGCAATAAATTTTCATTATATTAGTTCATAATTAAAATAAGAATAAATATTATTTTTATCTAAAAAAATAGTATTCAGAAAGTAAATAAATATTTTAATAGAGGCATTCAAGAATTATATATGATAAATAATATGTTTATTATAAGTTATAAAAAATAATTTCTAAAATATCAATTAAATTAAAATGAGTTATTAATCAAATGGTAAATAAATAAAAACTAAGAGAGCATAATTAATCGATTAAGGGCAAATAAATACATAAATAATTTAAATCATTTCTCATTTTCCCTATATTTCCTTATTTTAATGATTAAATTCATAAATACTATTTAATAGCTGATCTTTGATCTTTTATTTTTACACTATAGAATCATTTTAATTGTATCTGATAAAAATAGTAATAAATTCAATCTTTTCAATTTTTAAAAACCTTTTTAATAAGAAACAATTTGAAATTAGTTTCTTTATTTTATTTAAAAGCATTAATCGCAAAATCTCTTTATTTATTATATAATTTTTTATGAGATTTGAATATTGCTAATTAATCTCTATTAAATAGTATTTATGAATTTAATCATTAAAATAAGGAAATATAGGGAAAATGAGAAATGATTTAAATTATTTATGTATTTATTTGCCCTTAATCGATTAATTATGCTCTCTTAGTTTTTATTTATTTACCATTTGATTAATAACTCATTTTAATTTAATTGATATTTTAGAAATTATTTTTTATAACTTATAATAAACATATTATTTATCATATATAATTCTTGAATGCCTCTATTAAAATATTTATTTACTTTCTGAATACTATTTTTTTAGATAAAAATAATATTTATTCTTATTTTAATTATGAACTAATATAATGAAAATTTATTGCAGTTCTTTATTTTCAAATTCTCAGTTGGCTTAGAAAGACTTCTTCAGCAAATAAACTCATAGTGCCCTAAATCTTGTCCTATGTATGCTCAAGGGTTTTTCTTTTACAATCCTACTCCTAGTGACGTTTGAGAGTATTTAATTTTTTATTTATATCTGGTACTTGGTGGAGGATTTTAAAAAATGCCAGACTAAATATAAATAATTCTTAGAAAATTATTTCTTTCACACTAATTTTGAATTTTCGAGCATTGTTTTTCATCTATATTTATAATGAATCTATTATAGGATGAATGTGAATGGAATAGAGAGATTGCAAAAAGGAGATGTATAAATATCTGAGAGTTAAATTAATTAAGTGATCTTTAAAATTATAACTTCCTCTATCTTTAATTGCATACTATTGAACCTTGCTATAGCAGATTTTATTCTCAGTTTTTGGAAGCATCATTTTTTATTTTTCAACTTTTACTCCGCTAATTAAATTTTTTCATCATCTTCTTCATCTTTAATATCTCTTTTATTATTTTTACTGTTACTATTGCTATTGATGTTCCTGCAAGAAATAATAATCTAAGGAAAAAGTTAAAAAAGAGTTATACCTGTTGGATTCAAACCTAGGAGAAAAAAAGACTTAACTAGGAGTTAATCTTCTGAACCTCATGTCTTCAATCAACGTCGAAAAGCTAATTTATCTAGAATATATCTTACCTCTGATTTCGCATTCATATTCACTCCTATTATATTAACTACATCTTTATTTAACATTATAAAAAATATTTTTAGACGTTTCTTATTCTGGAACTCCTCCTCCTTTAGAATCTATGCTGGCTGTGCAAATTTATTCCAATCCTGATGACATGGGATTAATGAACACATAATTCTATGATACTTAAATTGAAGGGACTCATTCCAGCGCAAAGAATATTTACTATGACATTTAAAGTGATATCGTAATAGGATGCTATGATAACGTGCTCTCAGCCTATGATGATTAATTAAGGGAAATTAAGTAAACAGGTATTTAAACCCATGTGACACCATTTAATTACGACAGCTTAAGTGGAATCAGCGTGTTACAGCACCATCACTGACCTCTTTCAAGTTTTAGGTCCAGCTAGAGCGTATCTTCTAAAATGCTTTAAATCGTTAATGAGGCGAAGTTTGCTATAAATCGATATCTTCCGAATGTAATCGCAGGAGCCCATCGGAATTAGATGATCGCCTTCAAGCTTCAAATGTAGGTATTTGTCCTTAGTCGTCCTCCCTCCACTCTGAAACAAGTTAGGAGAGTCAGCAAGATCAACCATTTTAATTATTAACCTATTGAATTACATTCATAGCCAAGGAATTTTAGTCACCATATTCTACACCTCTTTTAAACGCAAAACATCCTGCAGTGGACTACTAAAGATATCTTGAAGTGTGATAAAGAGCAAGGGTTGAATTACATTCATCTCATTATCAAGCGAACTATTTTGCCATATCCCAGAACTTATTTTTTAATTTAATATAATGATGATTTGTAATCTGATTCTCTTAATGTCTTTGGAATTTTTTATGGAGGACTATTTACTATAATAGTATTTAAATAAAATTACATAATTTCATAATGATATAGTTTGTAACTTAAAATTTATAAAATGGGGAATTTTACAAAAATATAAAATTATGAGAGAAATAAAAAGACCAATATTTTTCCTTTTATTATATCTTGCATTCATTAGAAATTTTTAACAAAATATTATGTCCTCTTGTGCCTCAAAAATATGATTATATTATAACAAATGAGCTGCTTTATATTATGAATTAAAGTAGTGTGATCTCAAGCAAAATATAAGGTAAGAAAGGAAAAAAAGAATGAGAAGATTATAATGACTAATTTTTATTCCTTGGGATTTTAAAATTAAGAAATTTCTAATTATCGTATCTGCTCTTGATTTTCAAAAGATTTTTGAACTTTTTAAAAATAGATTTGCTCTTCATTTTGAAAATGTATCCCAATTTTTGCTTTATTATTTTATTAAAATTCTAATTTCAATTTATTAAATTCTTTTAATCTCATATAAAAATATTTTTTGTATTTTTTATATCTCAAATTTAGTTCTTGAAATCCTAAATAATCCACCTTAAAGAGGCTTGGGATATTGTTAAGGTCTAACTTTTTAAATGCTTAAAATAGTAATCATTTGAATTAAATTTGTCTTATAAAAAATAAATTCTATTAAAAATAATAAGAGATGGCTAAAAATTTAAAAATAAATTAAATAGAATTATTGTTTAGTTACTCAGAAGAAAAAAATAATGTGAAAGGACAAGAAGGATACTCCTTAAGAACACATTTTTATACTTTATTAACTGAAAACATTTATGAGATACGAATGTAAAACCTCACAATTCAAATAACTCAAAGCTATTTAAATTTTAAATTATTTACTATAATACTTTTGTTAAAAGGAAGGCTACATCTTTGGCAGTTTATAATTCAAATGTTTTTTAAGATTTAGAATATTAAAAATAAGAAAGAAAGACAACATAACTTGCGTAGGGCTCAGAAAGCTATGTAAGGACTTCTTACTTTTTAGTAAATATTTTAGCTTGATTGAAATATAAATAAAAAATAACCATTTAAAGATTAAAAAGAAAGTCTAATAAAAAATATATCATGATATCTGCCAATTAACTCCTCTCTCTGTTAGGTTCCTAGTTTTATTTATGTTTAATATATTTTATACAGAATCTAAATTATTTTAGAAATAAATGGTAAAATACTGCTAGTAAAGCAAAAATATGCTTTTTAATTATTTAAAAGTGTCTATTTCCTGAAATAATAAACTTACTTTATCTGAGAATTTTATATTTTTCCATTAAATTCAATTTAATCTCAATAATTGAGAAGAAATTTAAATAAGTTCCTTGAAAGAATAATTTCTAAATTTTAATCATATTTCTAATTTAATCTCACATATCAAAATTATTTATTTTTATATTGAACGTTTTTATAAATAAATGCTCTGTATAAGATAGTTCTTATTCACTTTTGTAATTATCTCCTTTATCTTTTTTTTTTAAGTATTATTTTTTAAAGCATAAATATTAAAATGCTTTAGCAATAATTAAAAACTAAAGACATTTGCAGCTGAGCTAATCACAGAATCAGTTTGAGCAAAAATATTATTTATCCCTACTTTGGAAAATTGTCTATAATTATTTTAAATATAACAAATACAATATGTGGTTATAAAATAACTTTTAAAAATACGAATGATGACTCATTCACAGTATTTATATACTACTTTTTCTAAGAAGATAGTGAGAATTGGCTCACGAAAGTGACAACTGTAGTAGTTATTATTAAAATGATTTCAAATATTATTAATTGAAGTGTTGGAGTAAAATATAATCTACATCCCTTTTATATTGGTACTAATAATTTTAATAAGGCTGTTTTAATTCTTCGAAAGATTGAACCTCCTAAATTATTAATATGAATGAATAAAAGTATAATTTCAAAAAGAGTTTGTAATAATTATACTTAATAGCCTGGTAAAATCCCTCTTAACTCTCTTTTTTCTAATTGCTTTATCTTTACCTTCTATTATTTTCCTCATATCTCACTTATAAAAATGGCCTATCAATAAATCAGTATGTATGCTGATTAACTGATGAGGTAAAATAGCAAACTCATCTTCGCATTAAAATATTAAATTGCTCTATTGGTTAAGTGAGTTTGCTTTCCCAATTGAAGGACTTAAGCTATCCAATTGTTTGCTACATTATGAAATCCTCGGAAAAATGGGGATCAAAATTTATTTCTGCTTACCTTGACTCTAAGCACGAAATTAAGTTTCTTGAATCACCTATCTTTACTAATATTAATAAAAATAGAAAGCAAAATGAAAAAAAAGAGAAAAGATTAGGCTTAACGATTACTTTGCAAATTGGTTTAGGCAGCACTTTAATTATATATATTTTGATATACATGTTTTTTATAAAGATACCTATTTAATTTTGAATACTTTTGTTTATATTAATACTAGAAGCACAATGGAAGTTAATCCCTAATAAACATTTTTCTGAAATTATTTACCTAATTTAATCTTATTAAAAATTTAAATAAATATTTGAATGTTAAGTTTTAAAGATTGAAAAAAATTGACTCAAAAATTTTTGCAAACAAATACGTATTAAATTTTAAAGCACTTAATTATCGTGATTTGAAAGAGCTAAATTTAATAATTTAATGCATTTTTCATATCCAATATAAAACAACTCCATTATTTTTTATTTTATTTATAAATATTATCCATTTAGCCTATTTTTGACTACTGGCTAGGAAGCCAGCTTGTTCAGTAAGTAGCCACTGTTTTTAGTATTTTTACTGAACTTTAGAGAGTTAGCTTCAAATCCATCCATGATTGGCATTTTGGTAAAGATTGATCCCTATAATTGTGGGATTTAATAATCAGTAAATTTACCTTTTATTTTATTTTTCTAGCAATACTCGGATGACAAAGACGCTTACAATACTAAATTTTGCACAGATGACAAGAAATTCGTCTTCCTTCGTCCAGGCCTTACAGAAGAAAACTCAAAAGCTTTTAGAAAATCGGGGCTGAACGTATAATACCAATTTAATATAAAACATGGAACCTTGGCATTCCTTCAAAAGAAAATATAGTCTATCAAATAACAATTTAAGCCTAATTTAATAATTTTAAAATAACAATTATATACCCTATTTATCAATAAAATTAACTAGGGATTAGGTTAAAGTCTTAATTTATGTAAAAATAATAACAGCTTATTGCCTTATGATATATTATTACATTTAAAGGAAGATATTTTGAAATATAGACGGGATTTATTCTACATAATTATTAAAAAAAATGACTCAAAAACTATTTAATTTCTTATTTCTTATTTAAATTTTAAGATTTAATTAATTTGTTAAATAAAAATTAATTTCTATCGTCTTGGATATGCTCAAGAAATGTCATATTGAAATTAATAAATGAAAAGCATAAAATAAATAAATATTATAATTAATAAGTAATGAATTAAATTATGAATTATTTTATAAATAAAGTAATTATTTCGTTGGAAAACGTTTCCTACAAGTTATAATAAATTATAGCAGAATTGAGTTTAACTTTTTAATTTCTGAACAACTGATCACGAGTCAATTTGAAAGAAGAAGGAGAGAAAGTGAGAAAGGAAACCATCCATCTGGTGTTGTCATAATCTCAATCGTTGTATCTAGTATTGAATCAATCTCCACATGACTATTATCCCTGCGATCTGTCCCTCCTCTTTCCTAAGTTATATGCCTTTAACAGAGTGGTTTCTTTTGTCAAGTAAGATAACTGCCAAGAAGGTGCTATATTTGTATCTGTGAGAGAGGGCTAAAGAAGTCTTCAGTGGAATTTACAATCTTTTAAGAGTTCAAGGAAACCTCTCCCTCAAAGACATTTAGCTCAGAAGGAGCAGTGACAGATCTCAGGAATAACATGAGGAGATTTATTTAACATGAGATACAACCAATATTATGATGCTACCTTCGATAATTGAGATGGATGAATGGATTTTCTTTCTCATTTTCTCTCATACTAGTTCAATCTGACTAGAGATCAGCTGATCAGAAATTTAAAATTTAAAATTAATTCAGTTCACTTCAAATCCTTAAATGCATCATTAATTTAATATACAGGGGAGGAAGTTCCCCAACGAAATAATTACTTTAATTATAAAATTTAAATATTAATTCCCCATATATTAGAAGATTAAATAATTTTTTAGCATAGTTATTATTTCACATTACATCTACTTTTATGGGTATTAGAAAAATTTCAATAAATCATAAAAAACAGCATCATTTATTAGCAGTTCCCTTGAATAATACTATACTTTCTGCCCCGATTTTCCAAAAACATTTGAGTTTTCTTCTGTGAGGCCTAGAAAAATGTGGGCGAAGCTCTTTTCATCTGTATTAAAACTTGGCACCTTGTCAGCCGAGTATTTCTTCAATATTAAAACAAAAAGGTAATTTTACAGATTTATTAAATCCAAGAACTATAGGGAATGTTCTTGCAACATGCCAATTATAGATGGTTTTGAAGTTAATTCTCTAAAGTTCAGTAAAAAGACTAAAAACAGTGGGTACTTACTGTACAAGCTGCTTCCTAGCCAGTAGTGAAAAATCGGAGCTGAACTGATAATATAGCTGAAAATATAATAAAAAGAGAATTAAATTAGAAATTAAATTAAAATGGAATAAATCAGTGACAGTTGATTTGTGTCAAATTTAAATAATAATTATTCCATTCGATTCGGCACGAATACTAAGAAATTTTCATCATTGTAACTTGTGTGTGGGAGTGCTCAGTCAAGAATTATAAATGACACAAGTTCAGACGAAGATGGTGATGAGAATGACAAGGAGTGCAAGCGACATATCTCTATGTTGAAAGTTGCTATGAAGATGATGAAAGAAGAAACTCATATTAATTTTTGATAAGCTATCGAATAAGCTGCAGATCAGGGGCTGAATCTATGATTTAAACTGACACAAAGTTGCAACTCTTCATATCTTATTTTAACCAATCACCAATTTAATTAAAATTCCGACCATAATATTGCAACAATCAGGTATAATTTACTACATCCTATTCTTTAGTATACTTCTAATTTTAATTAATTTCGAAAGGTGGCAAGAGAAAGTAGCTTCTTCATCAGACTTAACAGGATCCTAAAGTATCACGGGAGTAGAAGCATAAGCTTCTATGAATGTTGTAACTTCAATAGATGTTTTTAAAGATTTGAGAATATACTAAAATGTTACCAATATTTTAAATTATATCTACATATTATTTAATTATAAGAATAATACTATTAACTCAATAATAAATAAATAAAACGATATCATCTGTTAATGAAAGATATTAGCCAAATGAGAAAGAAAACTATATTTTACCCGACTATACCTTTTTAAAAGAACTCATACTAGTATTTTTCTATCGTATTCCTCAAAATAGATATACTTATTCATACTGAAGCAAAAAAGGGTTCGTACTAATAGCTTACTATTTCACATATAATATAGTTAGAATTTTAATTAAAATCGGTGATTGGTTAAAATAATAAATGGAGAGTTGCAAAATGGTGACAGTTGAAATCATAGATTCATCCTCTGATCAGAAGCATGCTCGATAGCTTATCAAAAATTAATATGAGTTTCTTCTTTAATCATCTTCACAGCACCTCTCAGTAGTGAGATATGTCGCACGCACTCCTCGTCATCTCTCATCATCTTGGTCTGAACTTTTGTCGCTTATAACTCTTGACTGAGTGTTCCCATACAAAAGTTACAATGATAAAAATTTCATAGAATTTTATGCTGAATCTAATGGAGCAATAATTATTTAAATTGGAAAAACTTTAAATGCTACTGATTTACTCCATTTAAATTTAATATCTAATTTAACTTTCTTTTTTATTAAATATGAAGCAATACTCGAGAGATCATTCTTTAAATTAATTGAAGATTTGGCGAGATTATATATTTTTAAAAAATAAGAATTCAGAGGGTATTTCTTAACTACCACCTCTTAAAATTTGTAGCTGTTATCGATTTTAAATACTTTCTAAACTTAAATTGTATATTTTACTAATAGTGAAATTCTTTACTTTTAACAAATCTTAAATCTTTTTATAATAGTTTGATAAATGTGTATGGGAATCCTAACGAAGAATGTGCATATTACCAATTTAATATGCTATTTTAAATTTCCCTAACTGAGAATAGACAAAACCACTAAATCACTAAAAGAGATAGAGTATACTTTATGCCCAAATCAAGAATATAAAATAGCTACTCTGGCTTTGGGAAGGTGCACAGATCAAGATTTACCAATTACCACAAACTTTGCCTAAAATGATGATTAGACCAATTAGTTCATGAAGAACATAGATCAAATTTGAATTAAAATCCGAATTAAATAAAAATAATAAAAGTAGAGTTATTAAATGCTACTGCCATTATGCAAGCTACGTAGCTCAACATGGGGTTTGTTTGATAGCTTATTGAATTTTATTATGAGTTTGATCTCTGCTGTTGCAAAGAGATATTGATGTTTCAAACTCTGAATAATGAGCTGCTAGGTTTACTAAATTATGACCGAGGTAAATCTTTTCATATCACCTAAAAAACGATGAAAGTTGCTTATAATTTAATGAAAATCGAATGATAATAATTTAAACTCAAATGCTTACAAATCAACTGCCACTCATCTTAATATATTTATTTTAAATTTAAATTTAATTATCTTTTTCATTAAATTCTCATCTATATTACAAGAAACACTGATAACAACTTGTACGATATTACTAATTTATTGATATTTAATTTATCACATTGAACTATCTTGAAATTTAGCAGATGGCTAAAGATTAAACTCTTTGGACTTAAATAAATATTTTTTAATCTAAATTTTTTAAATTATTTTTTTAATTAAAGTCTTAATTAAAAAAGTAATATTATTTATTCTCGTTTAAAAAGAAAGATAGAATTAATTTAATCACTCCATCATAAGTCAAATCAATTTATAAATTTAGCATTTGAATATTTTGATATAGACTTCCTCCGTGAATTTTACTCTCTACATAGATAATCTAATATATACCTAACTTATAGACTACTCTATTAGTTTTAAGGAAAAAATTTGCTTGCCCACTTACTTTTAAAGTTTAGAGGCTGTATTTAATGATACCAGGAAAAAATAAATTAAAAAAAATTAATTCATTATAAGTAATTATAGTCTTTTCCTCCGTCAAAAGAAAATAATTTTATCTCATTGTTTTATAATAAATTTAAAGAAGATAAAAATTTAAAAATTCATTTGTGAAACAAAAAATAGTTCCAATTATGGATATATGATTTTAACTTAAGAGTTAATTCTGAAGAAAAAGAAAAAAAGACTAGTCCTGACATTTATAACCCTAAATCTTCCTCTAATTTAGAATATAAGATTCATGTATTTTTAATATATTTTTTAAATATTCATTTTGAAATAAATCTTACGAAATCAATGATCAATGCAATAATTCTTTTAAAAATAAATTATATCACTTCGATTGGATTTCTTTCTTAATTTTTAATATAAGTTTTACTCTAAATTACATATATGTAAATACATCTCAATTCATATTTATGCTTAAAATAAATCTTCATCTATAAGATTATTACTTAAAGTTTGCAATATTTTAATTGTTTATATTTAAATTATTTATTTATAGCATAGTTAATTTTACTATGACTTCTTATCTATTTTTAATGCTTTTTTCATTATTATGAAATAGTTTATTTGTATTTTAGCTGAGAGTTTAATGTAAAATAAAATTAATTTATGCATTAAAATGGAAATTATCTATGCAGTTTAAGTGTGTCAAACTTGAATAATAATTAGATCATTAGATTCAGAATGGAATTTTAAGAACTTTATATCCTTGCAACTTTTAAGTTAGAGCGCTCAGTAAAGAGCTTTGTTTCAACATAATGAGATTGAAATATTTAAGAAAGCTACCCATATCTAGCTGCTGAGAAGTGCTGAGGCGATTATTAAAGAAGAAACTTATTTTAGTTTTTGACAAGCTATCGAGCAAGCTGCAGATCACAGTGTGAATCTGAAATTTCTACTGCCATGAAGTTACATATCTACACTTATTATATTAACCAATTACAGATTTTAATTAAAATACATACTTTAAATTTTCTATTTACCTTGAAAATTAAAGTTGCCAAATTTCAGCTTCTACACAGAAGATTTCAATTTCAATTTTAGTTTAAACCTATAAAATAGGAGATCCGACAAAGACATTCTAAGTCATGAATATTTTTATAAATATTTTTTAATGACACAAAACCCAACTCCAGCTTGTGGTGAGCAATCAGTTTCAGGCCACGTTTCTATATTTAATAATGGCTAGTTAATTAATTCTCCAACATTAATAACACCATACTTTGATGGTACGCATGAATTATCCGTTTACACTGTTAAATTTATAATTAAACAGTTAATCCTGATGACTCTGGAGAATATACAGCTAAGTTTACATTCACATTTGAAAATTGTCAAGATATTTTATTTTTTTAAGAGGAATCGATTTCCAAAACATTTGAAATTAACTTAAGAATAAAGTATATACCAGACACTCCTCCTTTATTTCAAAACGAAATTTCTGACGTCACTATTTTTTATTTTATGTAGGCTGGCACTCAAAAGTTTGCATTCCTATATTTTATAAACTTCCATTTAAACTGGATATTAAATTTTAATTGATTTAATTTATAAATAATTAAAGTCTGTGTCTATTCCTAAAGTGGTAGATTAGGAAGGAGACACTTTCAAGATCACAGTTTCAACATAAAACGGTTTCGTCACTGATTTAATTATTTTATCTGTAAAGAGAACAGGAAACACGCTTCTTATATCTGCAGAGGCAAATATAGAAGAGTAATAAACAACAACAATTACTCTAAAAACAGAAGAAATTAAAAACTTCTTGTTATCTACTTCAATATCTTTCACTGTCACAATCAATACATTTATTTAGATGTTAAATACAATCAATCCATCTCCTGTCGATGAAATTCAAAACTTATCTAACTTCACCAATAGTCCTTCATCAAAATTTAATTAAAAAAAGTTCTTTGTAGACATTGTAATTCTTATGAGAAGGATTACATATTCTGAACTATCTTTCAGATAAAGAATTACTAATTTATTTCCTCATTTAGTTGCCCTATATATTATAAAGTTTTGTTAAGGATTGATCTTCAATTTATTTTTTAAGTTCTAAGCATAAACAAGTATAAGATAAATATCTAAAATTATTAAAAATATTCTGAAATTTATATAGTTTTAAAGATCTACTCTAAAAGTGATAAAAATTAATGCTTATTTATAGATCTCTTCTCATATATTATATTAATGGATCCTTCAAATTTATATAGTTAAACAAATTATAGACAAAATCAAATATGCTAAAATTGTTCATTAAAATATATAGAAAGGCTAAAATAAATAAAAGATCACTGAGAAGGTTAACGAATAAAGATTAATTATAATCCTATTTTTATTTCTCAGATACTCTTCATCAATTATATTCTTAATAAAAATTTATATTATTCATTGATTCCATATATTCAAGAGATCTCTCAGGGTTATATAAGATATCTTAATTTATGTTTAAGGATTAGATATATAACTACAAACTTGAGAAGTGGAACACTTCATTCACTAACTTTGCTGTTGGAGAAAACAAAAGCCAGATAGAATATATCATCCCCAAAATAGTTTAAATTACACCAACTGGAGAATTGACTCTCCTGTTTAGTGATCTAATGCTAACTCCTTCAGATGATGAAAGCATTTAAGGATTTTTCAATAAAAGTCTTTGTATATCCTTTTATCAAAAGGGCCAAATTTACTTAGCTGACTATAAGATTTAATACTTCAAGGGATAGATAATGAAACTATAACTTACTTTTCCAATTCAAGAGAAATATGTATCAGCAAGATTAAATACAAGTTATATAAAAATAAAGATAAGTTGATGAGATTAAACTATCATTCTTAATGAATCTACTCTACTAAAATTAAAATCAAGATAAAACAGTCACAAGATTTCAGTACCTTTTGTTTAATGTACCTCCTCAATTTTATTTATTGAAAAGAGGCAGTTTAGATGAGTCATCAATCATCGGAACAATCATGTAGGCCACATTATAATCCTTATAAAGATTAAATTATAAATTGGCTGCTATCACAGGTCTAAATTTCATTTTTAATTTACTAATGAATAGATCATTAAATTAAAAACATTAAATCTATGGCTCATGAGGTCACACAAAATTGGCCTTGAATGAATTAGGGATATTCTCTAATTTTTACTGAATTCTCTTGATTATCAAGATTATTTCCTGAAAGCGATATAGTTTAGTAGTCCATCTGTGACTATTTTAGAGTATTAATTGAAAGGTGCATAGATCATGGTGATAATAAATCTGGACGAGAAGAGCCCTACTATCCGTTTTTTATATCTAGATTTTAGATTCATGATCCGCTCTCTTCAGATAGTAGGTGTCAAAAAGGAGCAATGATAGTGGTATCAACAAGGGAGTTATTGAAGGAGATTAAAGGGTATACTGCTTGGTATTGAAATGGCATTTCTTGCAGTGATAGAACTTCAGGCTATACAGTAGGATTTCTTTTACCTTTTGTAATTGCAAGGGGAAAACTAATACCGCTTAGATCATAATCGACCAGGAGGCCAAGGGCATTTCTTCCGTTTTCAAGACTAACTTGCAACAACAACAAAAATTTGGGGACAACGCATTGTTCACTCAGAGCTAAGATTTCAGAATAGTTGCTATAAAAGGTTCTAGTATATTTAAGCCAACTATATTCCTCCATTCTGATGGAGATGGCGCATCATAGCCATTCGTGGCGTTATGAGTTGTCATGTAGTTCTTGAGTTTTGTTAATCAATTTTCACAAGTATTTATTTATTCCCTTAAGGGCTACTCTTAAATACCGTATTAAAATTTTGATATCTAATTTTCTAATGTAAGATATTTCATAGATTATGAGCTTTTAATTTATAGCGGATATGGAATTCAGTGGCTTTGGAATAGTATGGAGTCTCTATAGTTCATTACTCATCTACCGTTGCTATCAATTATGCTTCCAGCTAACACTCTATACTTCTTTCAATAGATTATTATTTTAATCTTTAGCTTTTTAAATGACGTTGCAAGCTTGAATCTAATTCCAGTTGATAAATTGAATAATATATTCTTATATTTCTCAGATGAAACATCAGATGCATAATATAATCCATAGTTTGAATTTATGAACTACTCTTCCCTGAATGCTATTTAAAATCTTGGGTTGATCTTTTACATTTGCATTCTACAATACTTCACCATCAATTTAAATTATGATAAATTATTAATTTAATAAGATTTATATATGATCTATATTTTAATCATAATAATGCAAATCTTAAAGCTGACTGCAGCTTCTAAAAAGATGTATATTTAATTTACAGTCTTAATTTCTTGTAGAAAATAAGGGGGGAAGGGATCTGAAAGTTCGATTCTCTCACTATTTAAAATCAAAATTTTATATACGTCCTTTAAAGGGAAATTTGTCTAAATAAATGCAAAAAAATTGAAAGAATTTTATTTTATTAATTTTTCTTAAGAGTAATTTTTATTAAAAATTAGTTTAAACCAGATTGAAAATCATTTAAATTTTTTAAAAATACGCCTAAAATGTAATCTGTCTCTCATTATTTATACATATGGCGTTTATTAGTCCTTCACTTTTAATATTACAATGTGAACTAATTTATAGATATTTAAGTAAAATCTGGAATTAAAACTGAAATAATTTGATCTCAATATACATTTATCTCTAATTCTTGCTTGAACTCAAAGATAAACACTTCTTAATAATTTTATAAAAATCACATGTATGTTTACTATTACAGAAAAATTATTAAATGTTAGAATTTGAGGACTTTAATCCATTCAAACTGGAATTATAGAATATAGAAGTGACTAATGTTTCTACATGCATAAAAAAGAAAGACCAAGAAAATTAAAGTAGTCATCAAAATATTTGACACAAAAATTTTAGATAGATTATTTAAAACTTCAGAAATCATAATTTTAAAAAGGCATTTTTTAGAAAAGTCAAAATCTTAATCTTTTTGCAATTTTTAAGCTTTTTAATCAATTTTTGCCATAAAAATGAGGAGGTACACTTCAGTCTCTTTAAAAATTCTTTAGAAAGTTCGATGGGAGAATGTGGATATATTCATTCTTGGGATTCGTTTCAGATAATTTTCTTGAACTCTTAATATGTTCCTTAGTAGCCCTCTCTAAAGTAATCTTCTTTGTATTTTATATTTTAGGTGAATACTGAGACAACAGGCGATATCATTTTATTTATCAAATAATCATGAGCTTATTTATAAGCGTAATACTTTTAGTCAAATGTATTTGCCTGACACTGATTGCGTTTTATATGACCACTAAACTTTATTTTATTTCATTGGACTAGATTTAAGCTTTTCAATCTCTATTACCTCGAAGGGCTATCAGATCAGTTTTATACATATACTTAGGATGGAATAAAACAAGAATACTTATCTTGCATTAAATTTAATATTATGATCCCTTTAAAATATATAAAGCATGCTATTCTATTCTGTGAGTAATTTGCGAAAGATATTCTACATCTTAAAATAAATTAACTCGAATGAATAATCTTGAGTTTGGTATATATGGGTGACTAGTCAGGACTTCAGCTGCTTTTGATGATTCTGTCTAATCTGTTTTATCTTATTTACCTTTTCTCGAGCAACCCATTCCAAGATAGAGATAAATTAATTAGTTAATCACTTTTTAGATAGTTCTAGATCTTTTAATTTGATTTTGAACGAGGTAATGGTGTACTTAATAACAGCAAGTTTGATTCCATTTAATGATGCTTTTGATATTGATGCTGATATGGCAATTACAATTGGATACTGTCCTGTTTTGCTAACACTCCTTTATTTCTTCTTTAACCTAACTGTTCTGATAATTACAATAAATATTAAATTAGGTTTAAGAGGCAGGTAATGAACAAAATTCATTATAGAGTATAGCCTTATTTTACTAGATATATTTAGAACTCTTCCATAAAAGTGTTAAAATCATTCTTTTTACAAAAGATATAGCCAAAAGAAGTTTTAAAGTATCCTGTTTAGAATGATTTAATTAATGTTGGACATACTTAAAAAGGCATATAAAATAAAGTGAAAGCTTAAAATGGATTGGCTTAGGATTTAAAATTGAATATAATTTTGGATTTATCTATTTTTTGTTTATGTTTTAGATTACAATTTAATAAATGAGAGAAATAATTCAAGTTAGACACTAAATCAGTCTTCTTATAGTATTGGGGCTACTGATTATACTTTTGAAAGTTTCCCAATCAATTTGGATAGTAAAATTAGCTCGGACTTCTTAAAATTTACAGAGACCAAATAGCAACTTAAAAATTAAAAGATTCCTTACTCATAATAAGTGAAAAATTCTGCAACAGAATTTAAATTTGGCAAGAGTTTATAAAATATTTAGGTCTTAGATATAGAAGAGAATTATAATGTTATTTTTTAATTTAGACTCTATTTCAAGTGCCCGAGGAATTGAAATAATTGAAAGGTCTTAAGCCTTCCCAGATTTTCAAAATTAAAGCTTTTGAAGATGAAATCTATATTCCTGAAGAACAAAAGAATCAAAATGCAGCATATAACTTCAATGATTCTTAATTAGAAAAACAGAATATAGAGAATAAATCAGAAAACTTTAAAAATTATTTGTTTGAAAGCGGAAAAAGTAATACTATCATATACAAACCTAATCACTATTTAAATATAATTAATTTTTAAAATTTGAATTTAAAGTAAATCTAGGATACAGTGGCTACAAATTTGGTTCGGATGCTATTTCTAGTTGCGATTATTTTTCAAGAGCAGATCTAACTTGGAAATTCATAGGTAAGAGTTGTGAATGTGTAGTAGAAAGTAACGTTAATTAAGATAACCCCTATACAGTGTGAGAACAGTCGTATTTCAAATTTAGTAGCATAATTGTTCACCATTAACAGTGCTCTCTTTGGATTGAAGGTCAAAAAGAAGTATTTGTTATAGATAATATCTCTCAGAATGAGCGATTCGGATGCAAAACTATCGTAATCCTAACCTAGCTGGTGCCATATTGCATGAAGTTGTCACCTAACACTATGCAGTTTACAAGTCTGGGTAAAAGGCCTTGGCCATCATTTTTGCTTCTCAAACTATCTAATGCCATTGAAATATTTTGGGCTTAGAGTTCGTTGTTGAGGAAATCAATTTGCTCTAGTCAACCTTTTACCCTTGAAGCTCCTATATCCTATATAGTGAAGTAGGGAGGGCTTGTCACTGTATTAGCATTTAAGTCATGGGCTGATAAGAGCCATGATGGGTTTTTATTCCTCTTAACTTCTTAAAGATAATTTTTTAAAATCTTTTTCTTTATGTTAATCTCGACAATGATGCACTATAGGATAGGAAAATTTTACAATATTAAACTTTCCGCCCAGATTTCTTAAATATTTTTCAGTTTGCTTCTGTAAAGCCTGGACGAACAAAGACAAAGCTCTTTTCATCTGTGTTAAAACTTGGTACTGTAAGTGCTCCTTATCGGCCGAGTATTATTGGTAGAAAAATTTCAAAAAAAAGTAATTTTACTGATTTATTAAATGCCACGATTACAGGGAGAATTTTTTACCAAAATGTCAATTTTAGATGATTTTGGAGCTACTTCTCTAATGTTCAGTAAAAAGACTAAAAACAGTGGCTTCTTACAGTACAATCTGGCTTCCTAGTCAGTAGTGAAAAATCGGGCTGAACTTATAATACAAGCCGTTTTAAATATCTTGAGAGCTAAAGAGATTTTTCTTCCAAATTAATATAAGTTTTCACAGAATTTTAACACTCATTAAATTGATTGGAAATCTTTAAATTAAATATTGGAATCTCATTCTATGTCACTCTTAATTATAACTATTAAATGATTAAATCAAATTTAAGTTTAATTAAATCTATAATTTTTTGAAAGTCTCAATTAAACTTCTAGATTATGATGGCTTGAGGATTATCTAATTTTATTATGCTAAAATTAAAAAATATTTCCATATAGAAAATAGATAGGATGAATTCGAATGGTGGATAGTAATTAGCAAAATGTGATTAATATGAACTCTGACTCATTTAGTATTATACTTTTCTCTTTTAATCTGATTATTTTTGCCAACATGGAATTTTAATATTTAACGTCTTTTATTAAATTAGAATTAGAAATGTCTTTTGATATATTCCTCATTTAACGGCCTTCTTATTTAATTTCTAAATATCACTTATAACTGGATTTTTAAGATGGATTATGATATTCTTGTCTCAGCTACCTCTCTTCTTTTCAAACTCCCGGAACCAACTTCTAAGTCTCCACTCCCGAAAAAAGTGGCAGCTCTGTTTTTTAATTCCGGGACTACAATATTAGATTAATTCAGTTCCGTAAATAGAGGCTTCCGCTTTATGTTTCCTCAACAGATTTCGAAATTATTTGCTCTCTTGGATTTCATTATGTCCTAATAGGCACTGAGAAATGAAGAAATTAAGCTTTTGATATTTGTTCAATGCGCTTTTTGAATCATCTATACCTTTTTAAAATGATCCCTTAAATAGCAACCAATTTAAACGAATAAACATTTTAAAATATAGGAGGTCAGCTTTTGAATGGCAGTTACACAGTATACAAATTCTTTTAGCTCTTTTTCTCCAAATTCCATGAATAATCCTAGTTCATAAGTTGCCAAAATTATAATTATTTGATGCTTATACTAGTTATTCATTGATCTCTCTTTATTGTTTTATAATGTTTTTATTTTTCTTCTTTTCTCATATCTTTAGTGTCCTTAAGTCAAAATCTGATGAAAATATTTTTAATTATTAAGTTTTAAAATGAAACATTTTTAAAGAATCTGATAATGGCGATTCTCTCATTTGTTACTATGTAAATAAGTTTTTAAGAGGGATTGCACTCTTTATCTTTTTATCTTCATAAGAAAGAAATATACAGAAGAAGTCTAAATAATAATATTGGCCATAATTTAATAGAAGAGAAGGTTGCAATAATGGAAATTAGCCGAATGCAAAACATTGACAGTTAGCTTAGCTTGTTTCAGATCTCTGCATATAAAATATAGTGAGCGGATGACTTTAAAATAAAGTTTACATATTAAATGGATTAATTAAAAGATTAAAACTATTTTTTTAAACAAAATGATCTCTAAAGTCACCCTGCCCTGCCTTCTTTTTATTTAAATTAAGAAAAAAGTTCTTTCTTTATATAATGAATCATTATATTTTAATGGTTTAAAATGGATATTTATGTCTTTAAAATTGTATTTAAAAATTTGAAGTTTAAGAATATTGCCACTTCTTTCATATGACTTTATTGATAACTTTGATATTTAAAATTCTTAAAATTCTGACCTTTTATTTGCAAATTTTTTATTTATAATATTCATTTAATTATCAGAGAAGGGGTAACAGCATATAATTATTATTTTTTAAATTTAAAAACTTCAAATTGCTATATTCTTTCATATATTATATATAATCAGATCTCTTAATAAAGCGATAGGATTATCTAATATAATTGCTGATAAAATTATAACTCCTTGTGAATTTTAAAAGATTTTCTTTATTTCATTTTTTTTGTTTTTGTTTTCTAATAGAGAGAAAGATATCTTATTTTTTTCGAAATTATTTAAATTAAGCAATATTTTTACTTATTTTCTATTTTAATATTTTAAAAATAAGATTTAAAATATTCATTAAAATAAGGGGATGCCTCCCCAAGTTTGTTTTAATAAGTGACTGTTTTTATAGTTTCGGAGAAGCCATATAAACTAACTCTTATTTTACAGATTTAGACAAAACTTGCTTCAACTCAAATCAGTTTCCTCTCCTCTTTTACAAAGAAGAAGCAGATATGAGAATTGATTACATGAGCGGTAGCTAAGATTATTTACAAATGTCGAAATATAATTTTTCCTATTATTTAAAAAAGAAAATAAAAATGTCTAATTTTATTTAGTCATTTATATTTGGATAAAATTTTGCTCAAATATTAGTAATTTAAGCTTGATTTTTAAAATTGTAGAAATGTAATCAACTTTTGATTAGTTAACGAATAAGTAATGAATGAATTAACGATTCCCCTAAGGGGTATTCAAGCTAATAATTATATAACAGTATGTAAAAAAAATAATTTTAGAGATTAGTAGGGGATAATTTAAATATACAAATTAACTATATATAACTAACATCAGTTTAAAAAAATCAGATATGGAGTTTTTCCCCACTCTATGACCCTATGGGCCCTACTCATTAATTTTCAATTTTAATAATTCCAAACCCACCCACCACCCAAAACGTGCAAGACAACTACAAAATAGGTAAGTAAATATCCTTCTTTTATTTAAAAAATATATTTTTAGAGATCAACTCAAGAAAATTAAAAACACAAATATTTCTGGAGCAATGTAATAAGGAGTTCCAATAAAATTAAAATTAAGAAAATTATTCTGAAAAACATGGAGCAAATCAAAAATTTTGTAATTATTTTTATTCCTAACTTTGCTTTCCTTTAGGTTTTGTGCACGCCGAGGGTGGTGGGTGGGCCTGGGAATTATTAAGATAGAAATTTAATAAGTGGGCGTAGGGATATAAGAGAGAAAAATTCTCCATTACTAAAATTTTTAACGCGATGTAAGTTAATTAAACTGATGTCTTTATTTATAATTTGAGTTATTAATCAATTATTGATATTAAGGCTCACAGTTGTATATCTAATGGATGAGTTCCCTAATTTACCTATTTATTAATTTTTAATTCCCATTACGTTATTAACAACATTCTTAATATAGTTTTTACAATTTCAAAAATCATGCTTAAATTAGTATATTATATTTATATGATCATAGTTTCGCAATAGGTGGGACAATAACTGAAGGGAAGTTGCCTCTTCATTCATTGGATTGTACAAGAATGTCTTATTTTAATTTTAATATTTTCTAAAAGGTTTTAACTTTACATTTAGCAGTAATTTAATCAAAATAAGAAGCAAAATAGAAAAAAAAAATTTTTTCTCTTTTCTTTTTTTTTAAAAAACAAACAAACATCAAACTGAGGATAAACCCTCTATAAATTATTTAGCAATAAACCCTGATATACAAAAAAGTAGTTTGTCTTTAAGAATAGAAATTATTTGTTGCATATCTAAAATGAAAAATAATAGCAAAAAATAAAATAGTAAAATATAATGATGGAGAATTGGGTTTTAATATATAAAATTAATTAATGAGAGAATGGGATATAATTCACATTATTGATAAAAAAAATAAAATATCAATAGTTAATGATACATAGAGAAAGTGTTTCATGCCATTTTTAGCAGTTATAATGTATTTAGGAAGGGGTCTATGTTATCCATGTCTATCTAATTACAATTCTTGGCTTTAATAGGGATATTTAATTTAAAATCTTAAAATTATTTGAATGAATTATATTCGGATAACATTTTGAATAAAATGTGTATCCTTACCGAATGAGATGGTTGAATACCTACTTGGGAAACAATGGAGAGATTTTGTAGCATTATTTTTAATTCAAGCTAAGAGGCCTTTATCTGCAAGCTTATGACTAATTATACGCTACATTAATTTAATTACCTTCAACTAGCCCCGAATTTTTAAAAAAAAAAATTGAAATAATTCAAATATTTCAAAATTTTAAACTTAAAAATTATAATAAAATGAAATTGTGCATAATAAGGTCGTAAAAATATCTATATTTAAATAAAGTTTTTTTTGGATAACCCTTTAATTATTTTTTAAATTTTTTTAAATTTTTTTCATTTTTTTGCTTTTTTTTCTTTCCTTTTTTATTTAAAAAAAAAATTTTGTAATTTAATTAAAGATATTAATGAAAATTTTATTGCAAATAAGTTAAACATTGAATAATAGAAAGATTTAAAATTACCAAAAACCCTTAAAAATTTTTTAAAATTAAATTACCAAAATCTTTACTTCCCATAAAAACCCAAAATGGAAAGGGTTTAAAAAAGAAACCCTTAAGGAATTAATTAACAATATTTTTAAATAGATAATTTTTTTGTCTTTTAAAATTAAAAAAGAGTTTTAAATTTAAAAATTAAATTATTTAAAAAATTTTGTCGTTACATTCCCCCCCCATTTCAAAAAAACCAAAAATTTAAAACCATTTAACCCCCAAACCACGTGACTTCCCCCAAAATAATTTCCTATTTAAATTTAAATTTGAGTGAAGAAAAAAGGCAAAATTTTTGGAAGGTGCCCCCGAAACCCAACCTGAACCCTGGAGTGGGGCGGTGATGCTTCGTGGGCGGTGGAAAGGGTTTTCACTTGGTTTAATTGGGTTTTTAATTTTCCCTTTTTTAAAAAAAATTTTAAAAAAATTTTTTCCTTTTTTTCCCCTTTTTTAAGTTTTTTTTTTGGGGGAAAAAAAAGGAAGTTAAAAAAAAGGGTAAATTTAAAATAAATAAAAAATTAAATTTTTTTGGCTTTTTTTTTCCCTTTATTGTTAAAAGCAAGTTATTTTTTCCTATAATAATTTCCCTTATAAATATCTCGATGATCTTCTATTTTTGAATTTTAAACATATTTTTATTTCATATTTGTATTTGAAGATCGGGAAATGGTCTTGTTCTTTTGCTCAGACTTAATAAATCAAATTATAAATAATTATTCCTTAAAAATATATAAACATAGATTTATAAGTTATTGAGCATGAATTTCCTTTTTTAAAATTATGTGAGCTTACTCGTCTAAATTTTTTGACATTAATTTAACAAATTAAAAAAATTAATTACTGATGATAGTTTCATCCTTATATTATTATTTACCTTCTTCTCCTAGAGTTTATGAGCAAAGAGATAAATAACTTATGAAAATAATCAAATTAAACAAAAAAAATTAAAAATTTTAAAAAAAAAAATTATAACTTCAGTCTATAAATTAATATTCAATTATTAAAAGGAGATAAGCCTTTATTATACATGAAAGAAGTTTATCTATTTAATTGTTTTCCTAATCCCTTCCTTCCTTGCAAAAAAAGTTTAATTTGCATATTTAATTTTTTATTTTGGCCTTAATTAATCAATAATTTTAGAATAAAGGTTCTTTTAACAACTGTTAGTGCAGAAGTCAATATCATGGAGCATGGATAATTATCTTTTATTTTGCTATAAATAAATTAAAATTTAAAATTATTTATATCCAATTCCTCTCTAGAGTATTTCTAAATTTTCCATAATTCGTTAGCAAAATAAAGATTCCATTGCAAGAATAAAAAACCAATCTGAAACTAAAAAACTTTTCTCCCCTATCCTTTCTGTGATATCCCTCAAGAAAATTCGCTTCAGGAATTTAAACAAGCAGTCGCTCTTTATAAATCTAAAAATATATTTAAGTAACTTGCAGATCTTCAAAATTTTTCACTCTATCTATATATTTTAAGTGTGACCATTAATTCAATTGTAACTTCCTTAAAAGAGGATTTCACATTATAAATTCCAATCGTTTTTCTTTTGAAAATTGAGAAATTTTGTAAATTTTTTATTTTTTTCTTAACCGATCTCTAGAAATCTGGATTATTTGTTTATTTCTTGGAAAAAGGAGGTATGCTATATTATTTTTTTAGTTACAAATTATTTTTAAAATTTCTATCCTTCTATATATGGAGATATTTTTTAATTTTGATGGAATTACTGTCGATGTAATTAAAATTTTAATAAAATAGAATTAAATTAAAATAAAAATAATTTAATTTGGGGAAAATTTAGAATAAAAGGGGCTTTTATAGTCTTAAATTATAAAGATATTTTTTTCAACCCAACAAAGGAAAGTGAAAAAATTTTCTTTAGAAAAAGAAAATTTTAAAAAATTAAAAAAGTAACTTTTAAAAGGAAAGTTCAAGGTTAAAATTTTTTAAATTAAAATTTATTGGTTATTTTTTAAAAAATTTAATTTATTTAGGATTTTAAAATTTTTAATTCTTAATTAAATTTTAAAAATTTTAATTATTTTTAAAAAACATGTAATTTTAATTAACCATAATTAAAAATTAAATAGTTTTAAAAAAAATTTAATTTAACTTGAAATAAAAATTTTTAAAAAAAATATATATTAAGAAATGAAAAATCGTATATTTAATTTTATATTAAGATTTGAGGATAATTTAAAAGAAAAAAGATTATAATTTCCCCTTTTTTTAAAAAAAAACTTATATTACTTTTTTTGAAAGTTACTTTACTTAGCCATTTTAAATCTGCTATTTTACACTATAAATATAGTAAAACCCTAAATTTTATAGTTTATTAAATATAGACTGCCTTAACATTGTTTTATATATTTCCTTCTAAAATTTAAATTGAAAAAATTTGAAGCCTTGACATGATAATAGAAAAATGTTAAATATCGTAAATAAAATTTAAACTTCAGAATTAAGAAAATTTTTCAAATAGTATTAAGATATAAAAAAAAAAATTATATATGATGCGTAGGGAAACTTGCAAAAATAATATATTTTTAAAAAATATAATTTAATACTATTTAATTTAAGTAAATTATTTATTTTAATTCTTTTCGGCTAAAATAACTAATTTTACTTATTTATAGGATTTGAAGCTGATAATATTTCAGAAAAGAATATCACACCAGAGGTTAATACTATTTCCCATTTTTTTAAATTCTTTAAAAAAAACTGTCATTAATTTCACTAATCTATTAAGTGGAGTTTTTAAGTTACTACTATCAGAGCATTTTCAAAATAAAAAAATAATTTACTGGTTCTTGCTTTTGTAGAACTAATTTAAAATTTTTATGAACCAATCAAAATCTTTTTTTCTTCTTCTATATTTTGAGCTCTATGGGTTTTTTTAAGAAAATTGATTTGTTCATAAATTTCAATATGCTCCGCTCAATATTATTTGTAAGCATGATCAAGTAAATTTAATTCCCTTTGAGTTTGTTCTTTGTAAAGCTAAAACTTTCTTTCTTTAATTCACTAAAATAAAAAAAAGCATCCTTTCACTTTCCTTTTAAAATAATTAGAGAATCGCATATCTTTATATAATTACTTTCTTAATTTATAAATTCAAATGAATCGGTAACCCATTTTATGCAGATATTAGGATTAATTAATACTATTAATTGAATAAATATCTATCTTAAAATAATTAGTTGCATTACTATATTTTCAAATTCTCAGTAGGCTTAGAAAGACTTCTTTCAATAAACAAACAATTAGTGTACAGGATCCTGCCCTATGTATTTTCAAGGCTACTTTGATTACACTGACCCGACAAGCAGTGTCCGTCAAGAATATTTATAATTATATCTGCTCTTAGCGGGAGGAGTTTTATCTAAGTAAGACTAACAATTATTTATGTCATCTTTTGGAATTAGTTATTAAAGATTTTATTTAATTTACAAATGATTCTCTCATTTTCAAACAAGTTTGTTTTTATAAGAAGCCTTGGAATTTTAATATCAGTCCTGTCTTACACACACCGCTGGCATTTGCTTTGCCGTATCTCCATTTTTTATCGAAAAAAATATCATCAGCGAGAGAGTCTATAGTGCGGATCCATTTTGCATGTAATAATCTTGATTATGTAATAATGTTCAGTTCTCATAATATATTGAACTTAATACTAATTATAGATAATTTACATAAATGGTTGCATGAGCTTCTAGGAAACTGATTTGCTGGATAACTAATTTCAATAAAAAATGTAATTTTAAAATATAAAGTGTTATTTAAAGACCCAGATGGACTTTAAAGTCCAGCTAGACTTTACTTACATATGTTTTCAAATAAAGAGCCAAAAGGCATGACTGTATCTAGTGCAGGTCTTTTCACTACTTAAGGAGTGGGCTACTCTTCAAGCTTTAAGTACATATACTATGACGTTTAGAGTGATTTTTTAATAGGATGCTATGACGACATAAAGACTCAATATTTAATAACTTCAACCCCTCACGATGTTTTTGGATTTTTATATGGAAGGCTCTTAAGTATAACTAATTCTTAATCAAGTAAAAAAGATTAAATTTTTAATATAATTATTCATCTTGATTTTAATTTGATTTTGAAGATTGGATTCTTAATTTATTTAGAATAATTATTGAAAGATTAAAGATTCAAAAGTGATTTATCGAAAAGATACACCATGAATAAATTTTTAATCTTTTATCTTCTAAGTCATTAAAAGCTATATATTTTTGGAGAAATTTATAACGAAGTTCAAATTCTATGGAACTTTAGGAAAAATTATCATTTATTTTAGTTTAATTTTATTGATTGAATTAGATGGCATTCTAGAAAAGAATGCCATATTATTTTGCTTACGCTTTTAATTAAACTTCGGAGATCAACCAGCCCTTGTACTCAACAGAGTCAATTTTATCATTTTGAGTTTATAATCAAGATTGCTTAAATATAATGTGAAGTATTCAATAGAGATGAGGAGGAATACCTCAAAGAGTTAAGCACAGTAAACTAAATCTTATTCTTCATCAATTTATGATCCTCAAAGGAATGAAAACCAAGAAGGAGCCAAGCTAAAAATATTAGCAAAGGTTGGTTTAGAGATATGCTGGTTTCTTACTCTGTTAAAGAATTTATAATAAGTCCGACTGCAGTCCACTGAATAACATTTACAGAGAAATTGTTTATATTAATTAATAATAGACGTATTACTCTAATTACAAATTACTAGCATTCATTTTAAGACTGTCAATTTGAATTCATGATATCGATATTTTATAAGAGAAGCAAGCATTGACGAATTATATAAGTAAATAATACCATAATTGCATTATCTTAGAAAGAGTGTTTTATTAAATCCTCTTTATTGCATTATACCTGAGAATCTAAAGGAAAATAATTCTTAAATACATGCTCTTCTTGTGCTCTTATCTTTCTTCTTCTAATGTAAACCTCTTTATTAACGTTAATTTTTAAAAGAATGGCTGCTCCTACGCTTCCACTCCATCAGAAAAAAAAAAACGCAGTTTGCTAAAGCAGCACGGGAGCTCGACCCAGCCCTCTGACCTCCCCGACTCCTGCCGTCAAACAGCACGCAGCCAGCCACCGAGGGCCCACCTCAACTCAGCGGGGGCTCGACCCTCTCACTACCTTGGGGGTCGCTCGGGTTGCCGAGGGGAGAGCTAAAGATGGGCGAGGGAGTTGGAACTCAGCTCCCCCCCCACTGAGTTGAGGGGGCGGGGGCCCCGGGGGCGTGGGGGGGAAAGGTCAGACTGGCTGGGCAAACTCCCCTGTACTTGAGCAAACTCGTTTTTTTTTTCTGATGGGGTGGAGAGCTCAGGAGCACCATTTTTTAAAAATTCTTAATAAAGATTTAAAAAAAAAAAAATGGGACAAAAAATTTATTTTAAAAATTTTTTAATTCTAGGTTTTTTTAGACTTTTTTCCGGGGGGGGGGGACGGAAGTGCACACCCCCCCTTTTTATGATCAAAATTTTTAAAAAAAAAACCATTTGGCAAAATCGCCAAAATGAAAAAAAATTTTGAATTTTTTGTTTTAAAAATTTCATAGGACAAAATTTATGATTTCAAATTTTATGAAAACCTTAAAAATATTTTCCCGGCTTGTTTTACTCATAAAAAAAAGTCTTATGAAGATATAGAGTTAATATACATATTAATTATGATTGCCCTTATTTTTTAAATGTGATTTGGCTGTTTTATCAAAATTTTTGCAATCTTAACTTGAATATTATTTAAAAAAGAATCTGACAAGTTTTGATATAATAGCCAAGATCACTTTATCTCCAATTAGATATAATTAATGCTGCTAAATGATTGATAAAATCTAAAACAACTTTAGGGGATTTTAAAAATTTTTTATGAAAATTTTTTAAGAATAATCATAAAAAATTTCATACCCAAAAATAAGTTACAAAAAATTAAAAAAAAGGGGAATTATTTTAAATTAAATATCCCTTTAAAAATACTTAATTAAAGTAATGAAATGATACTTAATTATTTTCGGGGAAAAAAACATAATCAAAAACATCAACAGTCATAAAATATTAAATTCAATAAAAAAATTTTAAAAAGGGCATACTATAAAAAAGTTAAATTTTGAAAAAAGGGACCCTTTTGGAAATTTTAAAAGCCAAAATTATTTAATTTTTTTGGGAATTTTTAAAATTTTTGACACTATAGGGGCCCTTTTTTTTTGGCTTTTTGTTCATATTTGGGGGGTGGGGCATTTCCCCGCCCCCCCCCCAAAAAAAAATTTTTAAAACAAATTTTTTCAAAAATTTTTTCAAAAAAATTTATTATATTAAAAATCCTCTTTTAAATCGTTTAAATAATGTTTAAATTTTAAATGCTTACCAGTTCATAGGCTATATTTTTTAAAAAATAAGATTATTTTTCAGATTTTGGTTATTTATATAGTTTTTGTGATAGTGAATCTTATTATAGCTTATATTTCTCTCCAACCAATATCGGAATTTGTTATGGCCTAACTAAAATATATGAAGCATAAATGAAAAATAAATTAAATTAAGTTCTGCGCTTTATACATTTTTTATAGAAATAAAAAGAAATTTGAGCTCAAATTTTTATAAGGAGTCTTTGTAATTTAAATGAGAATATTTATTTTATAAAATGAAAAAGAACTGAGCGAATTTTATTTTAATACAAGTATTTTAAGTTAATTAATCTAGCTTCATTATTAAGTTGAGATAAAATTCATATTTTTAAAAAAAATAGTTTTCTAAAATTAAATTTTGAGTAAAATTTTTTTTAATTTGGAAAAATTTTAAAGGAAAATCAAATTTAATTTTTTGATAAAATAAAAGGGAAAAATTTCAATTAATGTGTTTTCCAATTTTTAAAAAATAATTTCATCCCTCTATTCAGGGATGAAAAATTTTATGAGCTTTTTTTTTTTCAAAAAATTTTTGGGACTCCCCAATTTAGAGGGTTTTAAGCTCACAAATTTAATCTTAAAGCTTATTTCGATAGTGAGACCTTGTGCCATCAAAATTCCCCCGTTTTTGAAAGGTCTAAAGGGTTTATTAAAAAATTTAAACTCATTTTAAATTTTTTTAAAAACTCTAAAAAAGCTGCAGATCAGGGGTGAATACCCATTTTAACTGCCACAAATTTGCAACTCCATTTTATTTTAACCAATCACCAAATTTTAAATTTAAAATTTTTCACCTAAAATTAATTAAATTCTTTCTTAAAAGGGATAATATAAGATGTTTTAAAAAACCTGATAACAAATTTTTATTATAAAATTTAGTTTTTGATTAAATTTTTTTTTTCAATTATGGGATTTATAAAATTTTAAAAAATTTTAAATAAATAATTATAAAAATAAATTGTAGTTTTCCGGGGAAACCCCCTTTAAAATTTAAATTTAACGTCCTTTGGGGTTAAACCTTAGCTGGGGCCGGTCACAATTTGGGTTTTCCAATAAAATTAAAAAACCTATTATATATATATAAAATTTATTTTTTAATTTAACTTAATTTTAATATTAGATGAAATTCACTCTTATTTTTTTCAAAAAATTTAAAAAAGCATATGAATATAAATTATTATTTTTTTTAAAAAAATGTTAAAAAAAACCCTTATTTTTTTCTCATTAATATCAGGTTTAATTATCCCGTTTATACGTTTAAACTTTTAGCCTCAGATAAAAAATTTAATATAATTTAAAATAATTGGATAGAAAAGCATATTATTTTATTTTTTATCAATCATTAATAAGAACGTGATATTGAAACAACTTAATTTATCAAAATTATGCATATAAATTTTAAACAATATAAAAGCATTATTTAACAAAACTAAAGAAGAGCTAAGTAATACGCAATTTAAAGTCACAATGTTTTATAATTTCCAATTAGATTCTCAATAGTGGTCCCCGAGATTGTCAATTCTACAAGTTACTAACAAATTTTTAAATGATAAATTTATTTTTAATATTGAATAAAAAAAATATGGCCTTTTTTTTTTAAAAAAAAAAATTTTAATTTAAAATAAATGATTTCAGAGGAAAAAAACAAATATAGTTTACAAATATCAAAGAATGCGTTTTATTTTTTACAAAGATTTTTAAAAAAATTTTAATCAATTAGGTTTTGATTTTTTTAAATTATTTTTAATTTTTTTTCAAAAATTAAAAAACTTTGGTTTTTTTATTTTTTTAAAAAAATAAATTACAGATTCTCAAATAACTTTGAAAATACTTTCCCCACATATTTAAAATTTTAATTTAAAATTTAAAAGGGGGAATAAAAATTTTTATTTAAAAATTTAAAAAATATTTTTTAAAATTTTTAATTTCCGAAAAAAAAAATTAGGCCCTTTTTTTTTAAATTTTTTTTTTAAAAAGTTTAATAACATTTTATGAATTAAATTTGTTATAAAAGCTTATATCAATTTTTAAATATATATTAAAATTTAATTAGTATTTTTTCCATAAAAAAGGCTAGTAAATTTATTTTTAAAAATTTTAAAAGACTTTCCTTAAAAATCACTCTATTTCTCAAAAAATAAAAAAAAAAGCAAAAAATTAAATTTTTAAATTTTTTGGTTTTAAATTAAAAATTTTTCAAAAAAAATGATCTTGGCTTATATCCTGATGTTTAAGATCCTTTCTATCAAATAAAAATATAAATTTAAATAAAAAATAATCTAAAAATTAAAATATTTCGAATAAATATAGTTGAAAAGATGATCGAGTAATCAGTTATATTTAATTCTCTCTTTTAATAAAACTTTAAGGACATATTTTTTTAATAAAAATAATCTTTAAAAATGGTTTGATATTTTAAAACACTAAACAATTCAAAACAACATTAAGTTCATTTTGAATTCGGATATGCGAATTTTAAAATTTCACTTTTTCTATTGGAAATATCTTGGATAAAACTTTAAATGGATTTCGACATCCTACTACTGAATTAATTGAACTCAAAATACCAGTAATAAATAACTTATATTATAGACTCTTTTTTTTAAAAAATCAAAAAAAGGTTTCAAAATTATATGTTTTTATTTAAATAGTTGATATATAAATTAATGTTTTGTAACATTAAAGCAACAAAATATTTTTTTTCTTCTTATGATTGATTTATAATATTTTTTTATATGTCTTTCTTGCCTAAACTTAACTTAATTCATATTTATAATTTTGTATTTTCAAATTAGCATTTATATTTTTATTTTAAATCATATTTTTATGAATAGTAAATTAATTAATTTGTATCGTTTTGGATATTTTGATGGCGGCGAATATTAAAAGAAATAATTTAATAAGTGAAATTTATTATCAAGAAAAATATTGCCAGTATTTGAAAAATAAAAATTCATTCATTCTTAATTCTTTAATATATATTTAATTGATGAAGCTGAAATATGTTTTCAAAAGCAAATTTTAAAAATATAATTGCTAGATTTTAATGATAAACTTATTTAGACCTAGAAAATTAAAAAAATCAAAAAAGATATTTATATTCCTTAGAATATTTTATCTATTAAAATTTTAATGACATTGAACAATATGAATACTACTCTAGATTAAGTTAAATCATAAGTAAAATTATTTCTTAGTATATCCGAAAATTATTCAATGACAATTTTTAATTGAAAGGAAGCTAAAAGCGAATTATAACTTACAATAGAATAATCTTTTCTAAATTATAGGATGTATAGAAATAGGTGATTAAAGAATTCTAGACAAATTCATAAAGAGATTTAAATAGTCATTCGAGCTGATAATTATTTAATCATTAGTTTCATTTATTCATTTATTAAAAATGGGTTTTCTTCATCCTGGAAGGCAAGCAGTATTCGTTTTTTGAGCAAACTATTTTCTTTCTTAGAGCTCACCTTCTGGCCTACTTCAAAATATGAGCTCCATCTCTTCTATAAGGTATTGTAAGAAATATTCTAATAATTATTTAACGAATAGAGGAAGGATCAAACTACAATCAGTGAAAGTTGAAAAGTAATAAAGAGATAGAAGAAAGTGAATCTCGAGAAGGATCCTTTATCACACAAAATAAAGTTAGACTTATGAATGAAATACTTCTGAGTCGCAGGGATGAAAATTTTGGGAGGTACTTTTCCTTTTCCCCTTATTTGTTTTATAAATGCTAACCATTTCAATCCTATAATCAATAATTATAATTATTTTTCTGTTCATTTTCTCAGCAACCATTATAAAATATTATGGAAAATTTTATGTTATTAATTATGATAGTTTTAAAATCATAGTTAGGCCAAAGGCATTTAACTAATACTCATAGTCCATTAAATTCCACCTAATATTTTGTAACTGAAACTTATTTGCTTGGCTATTAATATATTTTTTGCATTTAAGTATACATTTTCATAACCGGAAATTGGTCTAATTCCTAAAGCAGCCCTAATACTGCAGTTTTTATATCTAGTTTTGATAGGGAGCAGTTTTGCAATACTCAGATATTATTTGACGCAAATATAGTAGGAGTTGGCTCTTAATTTATATTAAATTATACTCTTGATTGACTTCTAATCCACCTGTTTCTGTGTAACCTAGTTAGTCAACAGTAACTGGAGATTATGCTTCTATATTAGTGGATGTTCAACTTCAATAACAGATTATCAAGATTTGAGAATCTACCAAAATTAAACTAGAATTAAACAAAACCTAAAATTTTTTTTAGTTAACCCTTAAATTAGCTCTTTTAACTCGGATATATAAGTGTTTGCTAAAAATTAAAGATTAGGATTTCAAATCCGAAAGTTATTTTTTACCCTTAACCATTAAAAAGGATAAAAATAATTTAATTTATAAATAATCTTTAATGCAATCCGATTTAACTTTTATCTAATAATTTTAATGATTACTAAATAAAGTTGGCAATATCACAAAAACTCTAATAATAAGAAGTTTTGGTAGGAATTGGGAATTCGGAGAAAGAAGAAAAATGAAAGTTATATTTATATTCACCTTAAATAATGTTTACATCCTGCCTCAGAAAAAAATAAAATTTATTGATCCTTAAATCATTGCAAACCAAGGTACCCACTAATTCCAGCATCTTTTAGACTACTTATAAAATTAAACTATTTTAAGAAACTGCATCTTTAATTGTTTTGATAACCCTTCTATTGATAAATACATATTTTTAACCTGCAGATCTAAATAGCTATAGAAGATATCTTCTTTCTGAGTATTTGATAAATAAAAGAAAAATATTTTAAATTTTTCTCAAATTGTCTACTTCAAGGAAGAAGAGTTTTGTTAAATTTTCTACTTAAGATTCTTATCATATTTTATTTATAAACCATTTATTTTAAAATGTATTCAATAGTCCTGACTAAAGCTGCGCGTATGCTGAATTTAATATGTTATATAAATTTCCAACTTTGAGAATGGACTCCAACTATAAGTCTTTTCTTGGCCAGATAACTTTATCGATTGCTCAGATGAAATCTTTTAAATAGCTACTCTGGCTTTGGGAAGATGCACAGATTAAAATTTAAACGTCACAATAAGTTTCTACTCAAAATTAGATTAACAAGCTGTTTATTCAAAGGATACTCCAATTAACTCTGATAGCTTGTTCGTTATATAAAATAAGTAATAATTAAGTTATCACTTTGAAAACTACTGAGATTTAAAATTTTGTCACAGATTTTGTTCTTTGGACTTATCAAAAATATAAAGATATAACTTTTTGAAAAATTAATTTATGAAATAACAAATATCTGTTACCTTTCCTTATTAAATAAATAGAATTCATAATAAATTTCTATGAAAATTAAAATAATGAGAAGTATGATTTTGATTAATTTTTAGCAATTATAAATAGTATAGGTGAGAAATGAAAACTTAATAAATTATTTGAAACTTTCAATGTTGTTTTTACTGTGAACATAGATCATGAAATGTTTACCTAGCTTACAGGCTACACTATAAGCTTTCAAGGAACATAGTGCTTGCCGGAATACTAAAAAGAGTTTTTTTAGGGGAGTATATTATTTAAGCATTATAAATTGTCTAAAATTGCTAAACAATTTAAAAATAATTTAGGTTAAATTATAAGATGAATTCAGAGAGTTAAAATTAAAACAGGAAATTTTAATAAAACTTTTATAAAAGCTAATTGAAAGATCTGAACATAAATAGCAAGAGAATTGTATGAGATATTTTTAATTGCAAAATTTAAATTTATTTTAAGAAAAATTAAATAACTTAGGAAAATCGAAGATTGGTTAAAATAATAAGAAGGAGGTTGTAACATGGGGGTAACTTAAATGACTCATAGACTACTTCTATCTAAGGGCTATTCGATATCCATTCATTTACTTATTCAGTTTTCAAGGGATATATTATTAAAAAATTTTCTTGATCAGATAAATTTTATAAAATAATTTCCCTTTATTAGAATTAGTAAATATGAAGAATTAAATTTTCTTTTTCTTTGAACAAAATAATCCCTAAAAAAATGTTGCAAAGATATAAAGGATCTTAAAATATGCTGTATTTAATGCTACGGTAAATATTATATTTAAGACATTTATACTGTCACTTATTCTTTATATTTAAACATAATTATAACCTAATTTATTTAATCCAACTAATTGTCATTTTCTATGAAAAAATAAACTAACCAAATTTCCTCTTCTTTACTGAGGATTTATTTTTATTTCTATAATTTAACGTACAAAATAGGAGATCCATAATAGATATTTACAGTGATGACTTTAAATAATATATTTAATGACATAGATATCAGTTCCACTTTGTGGTACCGCTACTTTAGATAGTTATTTTTGGTTTAACTCAGACTAGAATATTCCAAACTTTATAGGAAACTATCCTGATAATCATTAAATTTCAGTTTTCACTGTTTAATTTATAGTAATTTAAAGTCTTTATTTAATGTTGAACCAGAGGATGCTGGAGATTATAAACTTACTTTTAAATTCATCGGCCAAATTTGCGAAGATAAATTATTTGTTAAGAAGCCATTACTCTCAAATCTTTTTCAATCAACTTAAAAATAAAGTTTGAAGCCGGACACACCACCTTAATTTCAAGGTAAAATATCTGACATCACTATCATTTTTTTTTATGCTTGCCGGCACATATAAGTATTTTATTATCCTTTTTAAATTAAGATTTATCAAATAAATAACTTCAATTAATTATATAAATTAGGAAGAGATTTTATTGCTAATAGGAATTAAAAATAATTGAATTTTGCAACTAAATAATTTTATAACTATTTTATTAGTTTTTATAATGTATAATTAAAGTCTGTGTCTATTCCTAAAGTGATAGATTTGGAAGGAGACGCTTTCAAGATTACAGTTTCTTTTCAGAATTCTTAGCTGACTGTTTAAAAAAGAGGATATACACTTCAGCTGCAGGCAGATAGATATATAGATTAGCAAAAGACGATTAAATAACTTTAAAAGTTGAAGAATATAAAAGCTTCTTCTAGTAATCTTCAATATCTTTCTCAGTAACAATCAATTAAAAATGTTACAAATAAATGAAATACAATCAACCCTATTCCAATTGTCCAAATTCAAAATTTATCAAACTTCACCAATAGTCCATCATTATAAATATATTAGTGATATAAAAATATAATTTTTTGCTTAAATGAAAAAGAATAACTAATAAGCAATTGCTATAAAAAATTAAAACACTGTAACTTGTAATCTCTCAAAGAAAAATAAACTTATATTCTCAGGGTCTGATTCCAATCATTTAAAATGGAGATTTTCTATAAATTAGGAATAATAACTTCTTGCTCTGGTCTCTTCTTTTTGTTCTTACTCTTTTTTCTTTACTTTTGAAGTAGTAGACATCCTAATTCTCTTAGTCATGAGCTCTGTATTTCTTGATCCTTTGCAGTAGATTCCTTCTCTCTTGTCCTGGAGATTTCCAACTTTTATATTCTTAGCTTGAAAGTCAAGCCTATTCCAGTTAGAATTTGTGGCAAGAAAGATTAACTAATTCTGAAACTCCAGTATAAATACAATAAAACTTAAATCATGCAATTCATATGAAAATTATAGAAAATCTTTCATATTGCTTTGTAAAGTCTTTCAATTAGAAATAATCCAAAGTTATTGCATAAATACTGAATAGAGCCATATTGATAATCATTGAGTTTTTTAGGAGCTAATTTTATATTATTCAAAACTTTATAATTCGATTCTATTTAAAATATTAATTCAATTTGATTCATTGATCCCTTATATCCAAGAAATATCACCGGATCATACATAATTAGAAATTTAAATTTTTTAAGGATAAGATATATAACTACAAACTTGAGAAATGGAACACTTCATTCACTAACTTTGCAGTTGGAGAAAACAAGAGCCAAATAGAATACATTATCCCCAAAATAGTTTAGATTACACCAACAGGAGAATTAACTCTACTTTTCAGTGATCTAATGCTAACTCCTTCAGATGATGAAAGCATTTAAGGATTTTTCAACAAAAGTCTTTGCATATCCTTCTATCAAAAGGGTAAAATATACCTAGCTGACTATAAGATTTCGTACTTCAAGGGATAGATCATGAAACTATAACTTACATTTCCAATTCAAGAGAAATATGTATCAGCCAGATTAAATGCAAGTTATATAAAAATAAAGATAAGTTGATGAGATTAAACTATCATTCTTAATGAATCTACTCTACTAAAATTAAAATCAAGATAAAACAGTCAAAAGATTTCAGTACCTTTTGTTTAATGTACCTCCTCAATTTATTTATTGAAAAGAGGCAGTTTAGATGAGTCATCAATCATCGGAACAATCATGCAAGCCACATTAAAAATCAGTTTAATTAAATTGGCAGGTATTAATTTTTTAGAAAGCATTTAAAAGGGGGGAGAAATATCACTTATGTTAGATAGTATCTTATAGATATTAAACTCTATCTTTTGGATAATTTAAAGTCATATAAATAAATTTAGTGTATCATAAGCTGCCTGAGATACCTATCTCTCAATTTTGGCAGATTTCTATATTATTTTAATCTCTCTCATAAATGGAATATTTGAAAAGAGGGGCTTGAAATTTAAGTGATTAAAATGCGAAATTTTTCTAAAAGGGAAACTTGATGCCATTTAGGAGGTTAGAATTTATGAAAAGCAATGACGCATCAATCTACATTAACCCCTCGTGATTATTTTTAAAAAAAGTAGGCCAAAGGAATTTTGGTAATTTTATGAAGGTAAGTTCCTTTTTCCATTTTGCTATGTCATAATTAAAATATTGTTGGGTCTCACTACGAGCAAAAGATTTTTATGATGCAATATTTACAGATCAGATTTTTTAGAAGATGATAATAAATGCAAAGAAAATTCTAATGAGAAAAAATCGCATCCGAAAAATTTGTCAAAATCAAATTAACAAAAGTAGCTTCCTCATAAAAAAGCTTCGGGATGAGAGTTCTTTTTTTTATTGAGATATTTTTTAATTATAATAAATGCATATTATTCATGCCCTAATGAAGACATTAATTTCTTATTTTACCTTAATACTTAAATTGGCTGCTATCACAGGTTTAAATGTCGTATTTAACTTTTTGATGTAAGTAAATAAAAAGATAATGAGCTTTTAATTTATAGAGGATATGGAATTCAGTGGCTTTGGAATACAATGGAGTCTCTATAATTCATAACTCATCTCCCGCTGCTTTCAATTATGCTTCCAGCTAACACTCTATACTTCTTTTATTCATGTTATTTTTTATCTTTAGCTTTTTGAATGACGTAGCTAGCTTGAATCTTATTCCAGTGGACAAGGTGAATAATGAGTTTTTCTATTTCTCAGATGAGACTTCTGAAACTTCATACAACTCCTACTTTGAATTCATGAACTACTCTTCTTTGAATACTGTCATAAATCTTGGGTTAATTTTCTATATTTGCATTCTACAATACTTTACTATCATTTGGAATAAAATAATCCTCATTTACTATATTTAATCATAATAGTGCATATCTTCAAGTTAACAGCAGTATCCAAAACTATGTAAATCTAAATCAAGTACTAATTTTATTGTAGAAAGATACTAAGGAAGGTCGATGGAAAAATGTGGATATACTCATTCTTGGGCTTTGTTTCAGATAACTTCCTTGAAATTTTGATATGCTCCCTCGTAGGACTTTCTTAAGTAATTTATTCAGCTTTAACTATATTGTAAAGGTAAATACTGAGACCACTGGTGACATCATTCATTATTTATTTTAAATGATCATGAGCATTTTCATAAGTGTGCTTCTTATAGTTAAGTGCTCAGCGCTGACTTTGGTTTCCTTTTACATCACCACCAAGCTTTATATATTTTTACTGGGCGAATTCCCAAATACTCTATGTCTATTACCTGGATGGAATAGCAGATCAATTTCAATCTTTCACTCAGGAAGGAGTGAGATAAGAGCACTTATCAAGCAATTATAAAAAGTAAATCTTAAGCATGCTATTCTATTCAGTGAGTAATTTGCGAAAGATATTCTACATCTTAAAATAAATTAACTCGAATGAATGATCTTGTGCCTGGTATATATGGGTGACTAGTCAGGACTTCAGCTGTTATTGATGACTTTGTCTAATCTGTTTTATCTTATTTACCTTTTCTCGAGCAACCCATTCCAAGATAGAGATAAATTAATTAGTTAATCACTTTTTAGATAGTTCTAGATCTTTTAATTTGATTTTGAACGAGGTAATGGTGTACTTAATAACAGCAAGTTTGATTCCATTTAATGATGCTTTTGATATTGATGCTGATATGGCAATTACAATTGGATACTGCCCTGTTTTGCTAACACTCCTTTATTTCTTCTTTAACCTAACTGTTCTGATAATTAAAATAAATATTAAATTAGGCTTAAGAAGTAATTAATGAACCAGCTGTAATATCTTTAAAAGTAACAATTGTAATTGAGCCCTAAGAGTTCATCTACATTACCTTAAAGCTAAATCATTTTGAATAAGCTTTTGGGGATAAAAGTTCAAAAGAACCCTTTAGAGAATATTACAACAACTAAATAAGAAATTCCAATTAAGAAAGTTAATGCAAAGACCAAAGAAACAAAAGTTAGTTCAATCTAAGATTATATATACTATCTTTTTTTATTAAAATGATTTATCTAATTTTTAAGATTAAATCCCAATAAATAACAGGACTTATTCCAACCAGACATTAGAGCAGTCTTTTAATTTGATGACTGCTGAAAATAACACCTATGAAAGTTTCCCAATCAATTTAAACAATAAAATTGCCACATCAAAAGTTTTAGCATTAAATGAAACCAAGTAGCCATATAAAATCTCATAGAACATTATAGCTAGGGAGCAAAAATAACCCAAGAATGAAATCATTTTTGAATAAAACAATTTTTAGAGAACAAGATAAGAAGAACTTGAAATAGAGAATCATACTTTAATTTATAGACTCAATTTTATGGGCCAGTTGAATTGAAAGAGTTGTAAGGCCTTAAACCTGAGCAACAAGTATTCAAAATTAGAAATTTCCTTGAGGAAATAATTCCAATCAAAATTCAACTAAATTAACCCATTGAGGAACCTGCTTACAAATTTAATGAAACTCAGTATGAAAAGTAAAATAAAAACTAACCTAACTAAACCAATTCTTAATCAATTCTAAGTTTGCTCAATTATAATATTGAATCATTAATTAGATTATTTATTAAATAAACATATAAAGTATTATATTACAATTTTATTCAACGATAGCGATTCTAGTTAGAACTAGGTTACTAAGATTATGGAGTACAGACCTTATTAATTTCTAGAAGATAATAATTTATGATTCACTCAAATCTTTAATTTTATATTTTTATAGTATTTTTCCTGATTGAAATATATAAACTTAAATAGAATCCCTAGTTGTGCTTCTCTAATATTCTGACTTAACATTAATTTAATTCTATACATATGATATTCTTTATTAATTTATATTTTACGATGCTTTATTTGTTTCTGATAAAATTCATTTATTTTTGAGTGTTCAGTTTATAAGCATACGAGGATATTCAGGTATTTTGTCGAATTATAAGAGTTTGTCGACGCTACCCATAATTTTGAAGTACGTTGCTATGGGAGTTTATCTCTCTCCCCTTAACAACGAATCGACTAGTATTTATTTCATAGTAATCGCCATCGTCAACATTGTCCAACTCTATCTCAAGTTTAACTACAGCTTCAATCACAAAACTATAAATTATTATTTCAAACTATAATTATACTTTAAATTGCATTTTAGATTAATGTTTTGCATTTTTTGAATTTCTCGAAGCTATTGAGCGAGGTGGACGTAATTGGACAGACTATTTTGACTTACAACTATCTACTATGTGCTGCAATAAGTTTACTACCGTATTAGTTTTAGAATGGAGACTTCATTCTTGCGCTGATTCTGAACCCCGTACTGGGCTATATAGTATGGGCCCTCAGGAGACACGTATGGAATGGAAAACTTTATCAAAACCTACTTAGTATCAAATCACTCCAAGGCCAGGAGATATTCATATTACTCAAACAAATAAACTTATAATTGTTTTAAATTATATTTATATAAGGAATATACAGAATGATTGAGAGCGTGTAGAAGTTTGATTTTGAAGAGCAGATCATACTCAATTTTATATTTGATGTTTTAATATACTCCAAGGAGCGATGAAGCACCATAAAATGAGCTGCGAGAACAAGAAATGCTTTTGTCGCGTTTCCCAGTTGGTAAACCATTTGCAGGATGAGGAGCAGAAATATTTAATAGTTTCTCACTACCTCAATAACTGGGACAGTGGATAGTAGGAATCTCAAACTAATCATCCACTTAGAATTAAAATCGAAAGTCAAAATCAGTTATCCAGGCAGGATCTATTCTAGGGAAATTTTAACTCTACTCAAATGTCTATGTCTCATTTATAAACGCTATAATTGAGATAGATAATTCATTTTTATGACTCAAGCAGAAATAACAGATTAGTCAGGCCTGGAAAAACAGTACAACTTAAATGGATTTTCAAAGGCAAAGATAATAAATATGATGCTATTCATATTTTTATAGTAAGACAGTAAGATACCAGGGCGAGTATAATAAGCTAAGAACAGCTAAGTAGATTTAAATATTGCAGCTGCTTCTAAACTGGACTGAAACTATATACCAAGAATATGGACAGAGGAGAATGAAAATTATTCAGGCATTTATCCACTCCTATTTATTAGGTAAAGATGTCCAAGCCTTATTCGTACTCTCTTCAATTGAGGATTCTATAATATCACATTTATAAACTATAGATTTTTATTTATTCTAGGCTGTCATTTTAAGAGAAATTGGCTCTCTTCACATATCAGTCTATCATCTTCTAAAAGCTGAACAAGAAATTGAGTACTCTCACTCCCGAGAGCCTCAAGATCATTTAAATAAAATATTACAAATCTTATTATGAAAATGCATTTATTTAATAATTAGATCGATGAGATTCAAAAGTAGATCGTGTTTGAAAAGAAGATGGAGAAATTTAACTCTAAGATAGAGATATCCATTATAAAGGTTTAAGAAATATGGACCATGCTCCTCAGCAATCACTTAGCAGTACAACAAGTCCTCTCAAGAAGGGATAAGCCAAATTAGTTAGAGCAGTTTCCTACCCACATTAATGGCTAAGATAAAATAAATGTTCATTTTTTAATTCAAGAAGTGCAAGAGGGTAATCTAAGTGACTGGCGGATGAAATACTAGCTGAAGGTGGACAAGGATTAAAATAATGCTGGCAATCATATTCAACTTTAAAAGGATAACCATTAAGCTGGCGTTAAGAATCCCATCATTTAATAAAAATTTTCCTTATGTTAAATTTAGAGAAGCCACTCTTCTGATATTGACTTTTCAAAGCAAAAATAATATGAAAGTATATTATTAGTTAAAGCTGTATATAGATTTTCTAGGCATGGTAAAAAGATGCTCCGCGGTTGAGAAGAAATTCGAGAAGCTCAATAAAATTATGCCTGAAAATCTCTTCCTTCATTTTTAATTCTCATTTTACTTATTCCTGATAGTAAAGTATGAAATATTTCTAAGACAGGTGCTTAATTATGAGTACGATTCAGCCCGGATCTAATAGCTCTTGCAAGAAAATTATTAAAGTAATTAAGAATTTTTTGTTGCAGGTTTTAGTAGCTAAGAAGTAAATATTGGCTAGTTCTTAATACGCTAAAGGACAAAAGTAGTCGTCACTTATAGACTAATCGAAGACTCTGGGCGTTATTATAGTAAGCGCTAATTAGGGAAAGATAGGGATGGTGCTCTAATGCAATCAAAATGTGCTCAATTTCACTGGCCTCAGACAGTCAAAGCTCAAGGGAGCAAATATATCCTCCATTATTCCAGAGATCATCACTGAAGATTATCTCAAGTTATATTTTAAGCTGAGCATGACAAATACATTGAAAATTTCCTCATCAGGAATACTTAATCTTATTTACAATTAAATTATTATTATTTAATTAATCTAGCTTCATCAACCAATCCTAATCACTCTGGTTACGCCAGCCAAATATTTTGATCGTTTTAATTTCAAATGGATTCCTGAAGCCAGTGAGCATCCTAATCCAACCCTTCTACGAATGACAACGAGGGCTATAATTCATAGCATACTTGCGAGAGATCAAGAAAGTTAAATACGATGACTGCAAAAATCCAATCACCATTAAAAACTTTTACACTATTATGTCTGACTCTAATGGCACAATAGTTATTTAATAGTTATTTTCAAATAGTGAACTGCTCAGAAAAATTTGCCTCTCTCTACAAAATCTACTCCACAGCTGATTTAATGTACTATGAGCTCAATATACATAACATGTCCTCAGAAATTAAGGAGATGGTGAGAAGTCTTTCATCCTAGTACGCTTCCACTAAGAAATATATTTTTATTTTTTAATGGGGGAGGCTGGATCAACGCGCCTAGGTTTATCTGAAAATGCAGTAGTAGTCTTTCAAAAACCCTTATGGAGATCCTCAACAGAAAATCATCTCTAGCTCAGGTGAGAGACTGATTAACTGTTTTGTAAGAGCGGATCTCAGGTTCTTAGTGAAGCAGAGAAACTTCCCTTTTGCAGTGTTCTACATCTTAATAAAATACACATTCATATATATTTACTTTATCTCAGTAGATAACGACAAACTCCTCTCAAATGACTCCTTTTTCAGGACTTCCCTTGCCTCATCCAAGCCACAAACCTAACCAGGCATCCAAGAAGAGCAGGAGGTCAGTAACTCATTCCAGGTATTTATATTTAGGATACAGTGAGCTAGTCAATGAGTTCTCAAACTTCCCACTCCAATAATAACTTACAGCACCTCAAAAACATCAAAGAAGATCATAATAAGAATAAAAAGCCTAGGATAGTGGTGCTTCTCTAGAGGTACCTAGCTGCGTTCCTCATTATATTCCTGAGCCTGGGCATTTCAATCATAGTGATATCCATGCATGAAGTCAACAGAATATACTCTCCTTATATTTTTGCACTCTGACAGTTACTTTATTTTAGCGATTTGTATGTGAACATGAAACAGACTTTTGAACAGCTGGCAAACATTAAGAACTCTTTCAGAGACTTAGTTCTTATTGCAAACAATCAAAGCATCAATAACATAACTCTCTATAATAAATTAATATATTCTAATTTTCTCATTGAGAACAGATATGGTTACTTGAACTATGAATAAATATAATATTTTTAGGTGTACTATGACCTCGATAAAGGTTTGAATTAATTGCAGTATCTATCTAACAGCATAAAACTTGATGAGTCCTTTAGCGCTTTGTAGCGACTTAACACTATAACTAGTTTCTAAATGGATTCAGATGGCCGCATCCTTTAGAACTAGTAGACCCTTTTCTAATCAAAAATAAAAATAGTCATATTTAATCTCTTAACCAGATCTACAACAGAATCCAACCTTACTTAGACAGTGACAAAAGCGTTCTTAAATGCAATGGATGCTCTTTGGGTTTCTCACAAGCAGCCAAGTACTCGAACTAGAGTATCTACAAGGATCTGTACTTTATTCAGGCAAACGCAATTGAGACTATAGGGTATGATCTGTGGCTCTCAGCTGATGTCATACAGGAGAAAATCAAGCAAGATGCTAAGGACATCCAAAGCCTCCTGATCTACTTAATGACACCTGGACTTATCATCTCAGTCTTTGGCGGGGTTTATTTCATCACTACATTCCTCAGATTAAAAAATAAATAATTAATATGATTGACAACCAATAGAAAGAAGGTAGTCCTAGTTGTTGCTAAATTGCGACTCAGTTAACTTTATTTATGTTTTAGTACAATCCATCATGCAAAGGATAATCTTGTTTAAGCAGAGCTGCTTCTCAGGCAAATAATCTACGGAGATAATAATTATAAAGCTATTGTATCTCTTAATTATTGAGAAAGGATTACCTCCTTATTTGGAGATAAGGAAAACAAGGGCGATAATTTTGACAGCAACTGTGAATTTGAAAACTTCAGCATGCATGACGATGAAAAGACGAAGAGCAAGACTTATGATATCTCTTACTTGGCTGACAGTGGCATGCATGTCACTCACAAATCTAAGGCATCAAACTATTCAATAGGAGAGGTCCACTCAAAGAAGGATTTTAAAGATAACTTTGACTCTGCAATGAATCATTCGATCATTAGCGCAGATAACAGCAGGATAGAACTCTATCAAATTTCAAATGAAGACTATCACCAAAATTAAGGATTGACTCCACATAGGGCTGAAAATAATAGGGAGGAGATCCAAAAAGCAATAGATGAATAGAAGGAGAAAAGAAGGAGGTAGAAGAAGTTCACTCAACTTAACATAGAGAGATCATTCAAGTCTGATAGAATTAACATGACTTTCAAGTTATTCCCCATCTCATTGATTCTAGGTGGCTTCTTCGTAACTGTGAAAAAAATTATAAGGTTTAATTAAATTGGTGTCATTGATAAACTTCTTCATGATAGATAACATAGAGGATGGACTCAACATCATTGAGACTTTCTTGAACAGAGACATCTGTTTGACTACTCTTTAGTCTTATTCGTATGGCTAAGTTGTAGAGAACTAGGAAGTAACTTAAGTCAAGTTTATAGGGGGAGATTTAACTCAGTTATTCAGTTGGTGCACTTCTAAATTTAAGAGCAAATGCAACCATTATATTTAAATATTTCTGCGTTTATCTAAGATCAGACTACAAGAATTCAAAAGAGTTTACTGGCAGAGAGCTTTTAGGTTATGCCTTTAATTCAGGACTCTGAAACTTCAAACTTCTGCAATAAAATTGACCTTCTTACTTCAGATTATTTCAAGGAAGGGTTAATCTAAGTGAAATGCAAGAATGCCACAAATGGGATATTGAGTAGGGGCATATCGTAATCCTTCACTTTCATAGTAAAAGATTTCAGAGAGTTTGCTATTAAGTTTAAGACTGCAAACTCAAACACAACTGTCCTTTCTAAAATTAAAGTTTTATTTTAAATGTTGAGCGAGTTTGAATTCCTTAGAAGCTCAGCCCTCAACTATGGATACCTGAGACATGGACTTAAGAGTTTAAGCCTAATAAATTGAAACCAGGGTAAAGGATCATTTCAAAAATTAATCCGTACCTCATACTCCCCTATTTCTCTCTGCTTCATCTAAAATTATTTCCTTCTTTATTTTAGATTCATAGTCGTGCTGCTTTTGCTAGGGTCGCTTATTCTGTACCGAATAATGAGATTTGTGAGGCATGAGATATTTTATCACAAGAAAATAGTTAAGTTTATTCCGATAGCGGAGCTCGAGAGGAAATCAATTTCCCACCTCCTCAAGACCTTCGACTATTGAATTTAAATAGTAATCAAGCCTATAATCAAGCCGATATATCAAATCCGAGGATCAAGTGTATTTATTAGTTCTTATTTTTTAATTTTTCAATTTTTTCAAATTCTACTTTCTTTGTTTAGATAAACTGAAAGTTATAGACGCTCTCGAGGAAATAAGAATTGAGAATATTTATGAGTCCTCCGAATATGCAAAATACTGGTGAAAAAATTCCCTCATTTCTCAAACACTAAAAATCAGGAGAAGGCGATGGGCACTAAATATTATTTCAATATCACTATTTAAAGAGAGATAATTCTCTCATTTATTCTAAAACAGTATCAATTATCAAAGAAATATATTTTATTCAAATTTTTAATAATAAAAAGGGATTTATTAGCAACTAATTTTGATATTTAAAATATGTCTCAAGAATTACTTATTTATTCATTAATTTAATGAATAATTAGCTGAATACTTATGAGAAACATCGAGAAGCCAGTGTGGATAACGTAACTCACAACCAGCAGCAAACTAAGTTTAAATAATTTATTTAGTTTCCATGCGTCGCCCTTCTTGCGGGGGTTGGTTTCGTCAGAGGAGAGGATGAGCCCAACCACATAGGCCAGCAAGAAAGATAATTTAATTTATAAAGTGAGGAAGGCGTTGAGGGAGATGTCGATTGCGTCCTTGTACAAGTCTTGGTTTATGAATTGCTCCAAATCAAGTGCCTGCAAGATGAATGCGGCCGGGTAATTTCCATTTTCTATTATCCGAGAGAACACAATAAATAGTTTAATTTGAATAAAGGTTACTTGAAGTAAATAGTCTATTGCTAGCAGAGACCCTATGAATATAAACTAGGTATTTATATACAGTAATTAAATTCTACTGAATATACTTTAGGGTTGAGATTAACGAGATCATGAATAAATAAATTTGGATGAAGTTCAAAAATGAGTTAGAAAGTCTTGATTTAAAATATTAATAATCTAGATTTTGAGACCTTCTTTGAGCTTGTTCATTTAGTTAAATTGAAGAGTGTTTTGTTTCTAGGTGTGGTATTTGAATATTTTGAATAATAAGGAGATGGAATTTATCTTGTTAAGAAATCGTGCAATTTAATATGACAGGATTAAAACAAAATGAAGAGCATATCATTTTAAATTAATGAAAATGGAAAATACAAAAAAAATTATGTCCAGATTTAAAATATAAGTTCATCAAAAATTAGTCAACTTAGATATGAGCAAATTTTGAAATTATGAATCTTTTGTTTAAAAACATGATACATTACTTGGAATATTTTATAGTTTTAAGTGATTTAATAATCCATCATAAATTTTAGTTATATTAAGATTTACCTTTTCAAAATATTAAAACTTCTCCTTCAAATCCATAATTTATTGAACTTATTATATCTATTCTATAAATTATATTTTAAAGAAGAGAATAAAATGTTACCTCTCAGCTATTTTAATTTTAAGCATTATTTAAGTGTTGTTAAATTTCTATTGAAAAGCAAATAAAAAGATTCTCAAAATAAATTATAGAATTTTCAATTTAGATTTATAAAATGAAAAATATTTCTTCTTATTCTTGACTTTTAATCTTTGCTAAAATAAAGATGTTTCAATAACTAAGCTCTTATCTTCATGCAGCTCTCCCTGAATTATGGTTTATTTTTAGCTTTCTAACTCTTTTTTCCTATAAATCATACCCTCTCAGAATAAAATAGAGATAAAATGAAATAAGCAAATATCACTAGGAAATATATGCTTATTTTGAAAATTATAAAACCCATAAAAAGCAAAGACCTATTAAAAATAAAGCAATTAAAAGGATTTGGAAAAAAATATATAATAATTTATCCATCCGGTTATAATATTTTTATCATGAAATAGTCTACTTAACTAACATACTACCTCGGATCAATTATCCTCCTGTAAAAAAAAGTTCTTGCTTACACTTTTTCTAGGCTTATTAAATTTTAAAATGTATGGATTTAATATTACGATGATTCCTGATAAGAGTTAGGCTGTAGTCTATCAATAATGCTTCGCGGAGAATCAGTTTCCAATGAGGCTTGCAGATCCTGGGGCTGACGTGTAAATCCACTTGATCAAGAGAACTGCTCAGATCTATAACTTTTATTAAATTATAAATTAAAATTAAGAGTCTTAAAATAACTCGGACCGCACTATAAATGGGTTTGTATTTGCAGGAACTTACGGATCAACTGCAGTTATAGGCTACTATAATGACGGAAATGGAGGCGATTAAACTTATGGGAGACTTGAGTGGTTCCGCTAACTTTCAGTAAACCCGGATACCCTCTAAAATTTCATTTAATAAATTTAAATGTGATTGGCTTAGAAGCAGTATAAACATCACAAGGGGAGTATGTGTACTTCACAGCTCTCAATGGAAATCAAAACGCTATACTCTCAGCAGCGAAGTTGGGCTCCTTCGAAATTTAAAGGTAAGAAAAACCAGTCTATCTAACTTAAATTCAAGACTTCATTTACAGATCAGCAAAATTTAAATAAATTTATCTTTATAAGGTCCTAAATCATTATGTAATTCTATCTGCTCTAAAAGCTAATTCTGATATTAAAGAAATTTGCTTTACTCTTATAGGATTAGCATCATTTAGATAATTACATAAATTCCTACTCTTTTTAGCAAATAAAATGCTAGATTAAAAATTCATAATAAACAATGTTAATTTCTAACTCAGACATTAATACTCTTGAGAATATAAAATCAAATAAGTGAAGTGGATCGTGGGTTGTAGAAATAATATAAAATTCTCATAATTAATATTCTATGTTAGCAAGAGTCTAATGATTAAATATCTCTAATTAGCTGATTCTGATAAACTCTAATATTGAGCTGTGTTTAATATAATGTTTAGAGATATAATTAAAACTCTAATATTTAATTGGATTTATCTCGAGAGATCAGTGATTAACCAATGGGCCGTAATAATTTAATTAAAACCTAATCTTTTCCTATTAAACAACTTAAAATTATCAACCCTTACTTCTTTCTTAAAACCAAAAAATATTCTACTAGATAATGAATTTTGCATTTAAATAAAGCTTAATCTTTTTCTACAACCCACGATCCAATTCACTTATTTGATTTTAAATTTCCATTTCATCAAACCTAAAATTATACAATATTAAGAGTAACTTATTATTAGGGCTTCAAATTTGAAATCAGATTTAAATTTAATTTCCTTCTGCTTTATTATAATGAATAATGAATCCATAAAGGTCTGTGATAGTATAAAATTTTGATTTTATTAATTTAAAGTAAACTTGAAAATCTCTAACCAGATTATTGACAACTCTATAGTAAAGAACTAATATGACTATGTTTTCTTCGTCCTCAATGAAATGTAAGATTAGCTTTGTCTTGTTATAATAATTCCCTTAGTATTATTTTAAATGTGAAATGAAATATAAAATGTGAACTTTTGAATTTAAATAAAAATTTACTCAAGAAACCAACCCAGTAACTCCGATCTTTAGGGAAGTTCACTCTATGAGATAAGCTCGTACATATACTTTCGCTTAATAAATACACTAAATATTATCGCTTTTATTGGAGGGATATATACTTATTAGAATGTCAACTATGCATTTTTCTAAAAGTTTTTGTTTGATGGGACTACATCTTTTAGCTTTACTGCAACATTTTTATTTTTGATATTCCTCTATTGCAAAATATAATAAAATTATTTAAACTGAAGAGGTATAAATGATATAAATACTAGTAGTAGAATGATGTGAGTGGCGGTGGTTTATAGCCAGATCCCCACATGCCTTTAGATAAATATTCTATTCGGCAATTCCATAATTACTTTAAATTTGATTAATTTATAACAAGTGAAAATAATATAAAAAAATTTTAATATTAATTTTACAAAAGATTAAGATAATATATTTGGATAATCATAAATAAATTTTAAAAATTAAAAAAATAATTTAAAACCGACTTTTTAAATTATTAAAAATGGAAAACTTTTAATTTAAAATTAAATTTAAAAATATTTACTATTTTTAAAGGGAAAAAATTTTTAATTTTCTAAAAAAAGAGAGAATATTCAAATAATATTAAATCTTTTTGTGAGTTTCGACTAATAATTATTTATTTTTATTTTTCTCGCATAAAAAGGATAACTTTAAATACATTTTTAAATAATGAATCTAATTTATATTTAATTACTGGCTGCTATCTTATATTATAGCAAAGATACTTTTTAGATTGAAAATAAATTATAACTTTTAAATTAATTGAATATAATATTGGCAGATAAATTATCTCAATTAAGAATGCTGTTTAAACGATTCCTAACAGCATAAAATTTTTAAAAAGGATTTAAAGGTCTTTGCAATATTTTGTTTAGAGAATGAATGAATCAAGTTATCACATATAGCAATCTTATTTAAGTTCTTAGATTATTTAATTCTTTCAATGAAACTTTGGGTTTTTTAAAGAGATAAAACATTTATTTAAAAACCCCCCAATTCCGGCTTTTTAAAAAATTAATAACCTATTTTAATTAAATTACCGTCTCTATTAAATCACAACGATGCCTTCACTAGAAAATTAAAATAACATAATAAAATAAAGAAATCATAAATTTATTAAAAATAGTTTAAAAATCCATTTCTATTCATAATCAGTAGTTTCATTTTAAGTAATAGATCTGAAAAGTTAATGACCTCCTCAGGGTATAAATTATACTTTAGAGTAATCATAAAATAATTTTTATAGAAGAACTTCTGCCAAACCAAATACACTATTTCATGCTTGATGTGTCTAGCTACCCCCTGAAATACTTTAAGATTTATATCAATTTTTAAGACTATTTATTTTCATGAGCCTTCAACTTTCCTTTAAATATTTTTTTTTAAAAAATCATAAATACAAATTTAATAAAAATTTTAAAAAAAAATAATTTTACTCTTCTTTTAAGTGCTGAGAATCTAATCTTGTATGAATGAAGCTCTCAATTAGCGCAACGAGAAAAAGAAGAATTTTCTTTATCTTCTACTTCTCTCAGAAGGAGATCACTCGAATCCTGAAATCCCTCTCAATACTTTGGGAATTTTATCATAAATATTGCTTTTGAGTGACATAGTATATTTATGATAATGAAGATTAGGAGAATGGGATCGCAGATATATTTCTATTGCATATGATAGATAGCGAGTTTATTTTTGTTTTAGTTCCAACTCCTGATAATTTTTCAGTTGTATTGGCGTCTTTGATTTCCAATATATCGAGAGGACAGTCGTTGTAAGTCGTTTAAAGTGAACAGATGCCTTCTTCTTCAACTCTTCAACCTAGAGACATGAACTGCATTCAAAACCCCAAAACCCCATAATATGATAAGAAAGTGAAAATAAATTGTGTATATTAATTTCTTTATTAATACTTATAATCATGCTAAATTTTAACTCTAAACAGGCAATCTAAGTCTTCTAGGAAGGTGACTTGGGGTCTGTCTCATATTCCCCGAATTTTTATACCTTTAAGTGCTTCCCCTATCTCAGATAACTGAGTTTAGGTTTCATAGGTTGCTTGATTATTACTTTGTTTACTAACTTTTTCAAAGGTTCTGATACTTGCTATCTTACAATGTCTTGTTGCAAATTATATTGCCCTCATCTTCACTTTCACACTAGTAGTATTCCCCTGGTTTCATATCGCATTCAAGTATGATTGCAACTATAGACCAAAAGTCCCACTGCACTGAACCGTTGAGCCAAGTCTGTCTCTATGGAAGTAGCCTGCAGTTCCTTGCACCGATGCTTCCCCAATGTTTTCTCTTCTTACAACTCTGTTGAAGTCTATGACAGTTGCCTACTGGTTCAAAGTTTTCATGATGTTCTCTGGCTTGAGATCTCTGTGACAATCCAACTCATGCAACTCCATCACTCCTCTAACGAGGTCAGTGAGAATAGCAGTAAGCTAGTACTTGTTGCGCCTCGTGCTGAGAAATTCTCTTAGTGTGATCTCCCATTTTTGGAAGGCGAATGGCGATGTAATCATGATCGATAAGAACACCCCGCAAGATGAAGAACGTACTTCAAGTTTTTGTCTCTCGCTTCCTCAACACTGTCAGTTCGTCGCGAACTCAAGACCTCTCTCTTCCTTCTTTACAGGTATTGTAAGGGAAACTTGTAAGCTACCTTCTTGTATGATGGGTTTTCTTCGCTTCGCATAGCAAGGTGGAGGTAATTTGAACACACTCCTCCAAAGTTACAACTCTCAAGCATGGTTTTTTTTTAGCAGCTGAAATTTATGACACATACAC
>JAJKFJ010020816.1:0-23563 GCA_027382625.1 Tetmemena sp. SeJ-2015
ATTTCTTAAGTAATAAAAAGACTAATCCCAGCTAAATAAACAAATTAAAGTAAGTAAAATTTTTTATTTTTGAAATAAATTTTATTAAATTATTTTTATTTTGGTCATGCTCAATTCACTTATTATAAGTAAAATATTTTATTTCATATTGTAAACTTAAATGTGATACTCATTAATCTTATTTTTTTCCCTCTAATTAAGAAAGATTTGAAAAAGTTGAAATCTATGTTAAAAGTATATTAATAATTTTAATATTTAATAAACATAATTTATTTTGTGATTTTATTATTTCATTTAAATTATTTTAAACCTTAAAGAATTTATTTATTCACTGTAAGTTTTTCTATAAATATAAAACTAAAAAAGGAAAAATTAGTCAATTCGAATGCTAAAATTTAAATTAAATATTAATTAAATCATTTTTAGCTTTTATGATTAAATTGATTATATTTTATATTTTAGATATTGGCATGGCTAATGCAAAAAACACGAGAATTTTAAATTTAATTCTGTGACTTAATTAAAATTATTAAGTGTAATTTTAAAAATGTGATAAAGACTATGAGTTTAACTATTACAGCTTCTGATATTATAATTTAATTCAAATGTAAGTTTTAAATTTGTAAGAGTATAAACAGACCTGATTTTTTTTAAAAAGTACAAAATAGAATATATTAAAAAAAGAAAAAAAAGATTCAATTTTACTTAAATTTTTCCTTTTTCTAATTTAAAAACGGGGCTTATTTTCTTTTTAATTACAAATCCCGCGTAAGTAAAAAATTTTGAATCATAATATTATATAATTAGAATTAATTTCAAAAATTTAGAGATGTTTAATTAATTCGTTAGGTGTGGTTAATTACCCCCCGCCTGATTTTAATAATTTAGAGATGTCTTTTGAAGATTAGAGTGTAACAGAATGTGGTTTAATTTTAAAAGCCCTGACCACCTGACCACCGGTCAGATTGTAAGAAGTGAAAGAAAAGTTGGTCAGATTATATTCCAGCCCATGTCCATATATCCACCATTGCAACCGTAGTGATAGAAGTCTCTCCACTCCCCATGTCTCCTGCCCTCTGCGGTCTGCCCCCCTCCCCTGGCTGTGATGTCTGTGCCCAAGGTGTGCCCCATGTTGACCCCGGAGGAACCCCCCCGGAGGGGGGTTCGAACCCGCTGGTGCCACGTTTCGGGGAGCCGGGTCTACTGTGAGGGCCGTCAGAGAGCTGAGAGTGAAACAGTGTTAAGGATAGGGCAGTGAGAGAGAAGGGATTACTACTGTGACTGTCAGAGTACGGGGTTCGAACCCCCCTCCGGGGGGGTTCCTCCGGGCTCAACATGGGGCACACCTTGGGCACAGACATCGACAGCGCAGGGGAGGGGGGCAGACCGCAGAGGGCAGGAGACATGGGGAGCTGGCAGAGACTTCTATCACTACGGTTGCAATGGTGGATATATGGACATGGGCTGGTAATATAATCTGACCAACTTTTCTTTCACTTCTTACAATCTGACCGGTGGTCAGGTGGTCAGGACTTTTAAAATTAAACCACATTCTGTTACACTCTAATACTTCAAAAGACATCTCTAAATTATTAAAATCAGGCGGGGGGTAATTAACCACACCTAACGAATTAATTAAACATCTCTAAATTTTTGAAATTAATTCTAATTATATAATAAATAAATTTTCTGATTCTGTTTCATCCAAAAAGTGTCTTTTTCCTAAAGGAGCACATAAATTAAATTTAATTTAAAATTCATTAAAAAATAAATTTTCCTCTTATACTATGCAATAAATATTATAAGTGATATATTTTAATTAAAGCATTGGTTGAATTATTCAATATTAAGAAATGAATCAATTAAAACATTACTCAATTAAAGTGATAAGATTAATAAATTTTTTTACCAGCCTTCATCGGACGAAACATCAAGTTAATAATATAAATATAAATGAGGTATTAAACTCTCTAAAGTTACTTTGCAATCATTATAAATTTTATTAAATAAGATAATAAACTTATCACTCCTTAATAGCATTTAATCCAAATTTTAAATTGTTTGCTCAACTTAATTCGTTAAAGATTCTCTTTATTTAAATCTTGTAATTAAGAATATAATTAAATTTGTGAATTGTTAAATAAAAAAATAAAGTTAAAGCATTCACTCAACTCCGAATTGCAGCATTTTGCATAATCAATTCAAAATAATATAATAACAGCCAGATATTAAACTAACGTGAATCTTAATGTTGGTTTGAACTTGCGCTTTTTATAACTGTGAATTGATCACTTCCTCTTTAAAGGTGTGAAGGATTTCGAGTCCTAAAAAATTTGATTCTATCTCTAATGTGATTGTTCAAATATAAATGAGAGAGAGATCAACTGCTTCAATTTTACTCTGGTAGTCTAATAATTATCAATTTTCAAGTATTCTTCATCATAGTTCATAGTCAATACATAATTTATGGTTTCTTTAATATTTTAAGTAGAAATTTTTGAAATACGCTCCGAGAAATTTCCCTATATTCCAAATAAATGGTGGATTTGGATTTGTTTTTAAATTTCATTTAATGTAGTAAACTATTGTTTACTCTAAATAGGTATTTTATATTTAGATTTTTAATTATAATATATCTAGTATGTAAGGGAGATTATCTTATTTATGTTGATACCCAGAGTTAATTTCAACAACAAAATTTCAAAACTACTAACAAATAATTAAAACAATTTATAATATATATTTTTCATTAAATAAAATAGAAATAATTTTAATAGTTCAATACCTCATTATTAAATCATTATAACATAATTCCAATATCATTTTAGAAACATTTCTATTGAAGAACAGTATCTTGTCATTTTAAAGATAAATACATTAAAATTAAAGTTATCATATTAATTTAAACTGCAATTTTAATGACCTTATTTTGAAATAAATATTAAAAACGACCCTCATTATTTTTATAACCTAATTAAACTTTTAATTTAGATAAAAAAATATGCGAAAGATCATCTCAAACAAATATTTAATTAAAGAATCAAAGCTATTTGCAAACAAAATTAAATAAATGTGTATTTTAAATCAATTAAGCGTGACAAATTTAATATTTTTAAGAGTATAAGTTTCATAGAATATTTATCAACTTACTTTTTTCATGCCTAATTTTTCTCTTATTATGAATTATAATTAAAAATATAGATTTTAAATTACACTTAAATTTGTTTCGAATTACTATTGCAAAAAATAATTTGTTTCAATAAAATGTATGATAATTTTAATTTATCTTCATTAAGAATTTTATTAACTTTTTAAGTTCTTAATTAAATAAGATTTTAAGCTTGATGAAAATTTTATTTCCAAACAACAATGCTTTTTACTCTTGAATAAATTAAAGGTAACTATATTGAAGGAAAAATTAAATAGTAGAAGGTTAACTTATTATAGCTTAAATGTTTATTTAAATCATATCTGAGGCTCAAGAAGAAAAGGAAAAAATTGAACGTTTAAATTTGGTAGCATCAATATGCGGATTGCTCTGAGCTTATTTGAATTAAAGCTGAGCTTTCTTTATTGAATTAAAAAGATAGCTCTCAGATTGCAATTAATTATAGATGAGGTGAAAATTGATATTTGGTTATCCAAAGGCACTCTTTATTTAGGATGAGTTTAACCTAATTTTTATTTGCAAGATTTACTTGCTTAATCTGCTTCTCTATTTTTTTCCCACTAAGATGATGTATTTACAATAAAAGATAAGCTTACCTGTGCAAAGTAGAAAATGATTTTTATACTAAATCTCAATTAGTATAGCTGTATTTACAAATTCAAATTCTTCTATGTCATCCTCGCACAATCTAATATAATTTAGATGTAATTTAATATCTTACCATTTTAAAATATGCCAAAGTCAAGTGTGCTAATCTGCTCTCAAGTTTCAATGGAACTTTCACAAGCACCAAAGTGAAGAAGATAAAGCAGTTTCCAGAAGTTATTTGCTAACAAAGCCTCTCATGCTTCATTTAAATTATTAAATAATATCAAGTCTAAAAATTACTGTTTAATAATGAATTTTATGACCTCCAATCTAGCGATCATATTCATCATAATTTATTATTTCAATTAAATCAAATTAATTTGATATTTTATGAAATCTGCCATGAGAATTTTGCATTTTAATTTTATATAATTAATGAATTTATTTGCTTTTATTTTGTTAAGGATGAATTAATCATTAAAAAAATCTGTTTATTTTTAAATATAATTTTAAAACTTAATTGCTTTTAAATAAAGTCACATAATTAATCGTCAGATGTATTTAATGCTTTTATTAATAGCGTTTAAATACCTAGTCATTAGATTTAAATGGTTGATCTAATCAATTATAAAACAAGTAACCATTAAAATAATTATAATAAAGGATTAAATTCTTTTTGTCATTTTAAATATTATCTAAAATTAAAAACTGCAAATTCCTGTTAGCAACCATTTAAAAACAATGTTTCAAGAATCTTGAGAGATAACTGACAAGAAATTTTATTTCTAATTTTAGAGAAAGTTTTTTTTTAAAAAAAATTTATAGATTAATTTAATATTATATTTGAAATAAATTGATTAATTATAAAGTCAAAATCAGGATCTGGGGCATGTTGCCAAAACAAGCTTAGTTAGGGGATTGGAGATTCTCAGCCATTACTAAATGGGACTGCCCATTATCGTTTATCCCTTATAGACGATATAGTTTGTAATCCGTTGGTTAAAGATTGAGTACTTAAAAGAAGGTGTGACTTATGGTGAAAAGAAGCTCTGGAAACAGTGATTTAATAGCTCGCTAAAGTGATGCTAGATAGAGAGTAGATTGTAACTCATCCTAATATGTTTCAGCGTGTGGACTAGATCTATGGACAAATACTCACCTTTACAACTCTATGGCGATCACTTAAAGCCGCAGAGCAGTTATTAGACGGACACTTCGGTATTTTTTTAAGTCCTAAATTTTTATAAAAAGAAGAAGCGAAATATTATAATCATAATGGTTTATGACGGGGTTGCTGCACACTAATCCACCGCAAGGGTGCTAATTTAATTTCTCTTTATATTAAATATTTAGAATAAAATGTCATAAAATATAATTTATTTTATTTGATATCAAATTATACATTTGTTGCCTATTTTAAAAAATGTTAGAATTTATTGAATGCATAACTTTAAATTTTCTTAATAACATTTTAAAATATATTTTGCTTTATTTATATATTTAGAGAACATATGAGAAAGTAAAATCTTCGTTATTTATATAAGTAATTAATAAAGCTTTAATTTTAATTTTTTATTCGATATTCTATTACTAGACTTTTAAAGTATTTATTAATTTTAAATTCTTCAACTCAAAATAAATCAATAAGATTTTAGGACATAAATAATTTTTCCAGAAGCACATATAATTATCTTCCAATTTTTTTCTTAACTTGTCGCTCCTATTAGACAAATTATAAAAATCAAATTATAAAAGAAATATTTCAATTTCAAATTTATAAAACAAAAAATAAGTTTCGAAGTTCTATAATTAGTCAAATGTTTTTAATCATAGAAGTTGTTAACTATTATTTAAGTCGAATATATTAATTATATTAAATTGTTGAAAAACTCTTTTGAGAGTTATTTTAAAGAATAGGATTTTGTATGTTTTATGTTTAAAAAATACAAAAATTGCCAAATAATTAGAGTTTTAATTCAAAAAATTTGAATTTCTCTTTTATATTTTTCATACTAAGTTATCGATAGATACCCTTTGATTTATTTGTAAGCAATAATCTTTGCCATTAAAAAATATTTATTAAACGAGAGTTCTCATATATAAAAATTTAATACTTATAAAAAAAGAGTTAATGTTATAGTAGAGTTTATATAGTAAATTAAAAAATTAAATTTAAATTAGCTTGCGAAAATAATCAAATACTTTATAGTAGGAGAAATATATAATTTGAATTCTTTTAATAACTTAAATATTGTGACAATTAAATTATAATATTTTTATTTTTATAAACTATTTCAAATAAGATGAAAAAATTGCATTTTTAAATATTAAATTTATAATTGTAAAAAAATATTTAGAGCCTGAATTTGCATAAGTCTAGATAATAGGCCATCATGTTTTGGAAGAGAATTTATATTTTAAATTATCTTTCATTTAGAATTAAAATAACAAAATGTGAAAATAATATATTTTCTATTTAAAATAAAATAAATGCATCCTTAAGATTAATAATTATATAAAGTAAAATAAGTAAAATTAGGATTTGTAACTAAAAATATAAATCAATTATTCATAATCTGAATTTATACACTTAAATAAATATAGTGACTTGTAGCCCTTCCATTTCTATGAAGACTATAATTCTTAGGTTTTTTCTTTAATTTCAAATTTAAAAAAGATATAATAAAAGTTTAATTTTTCATTCATTACATAAGATAATTAATAAAATACTTAATATATTAAATCACTCGGACTAATTAAAAGTTTATGGGTCATATTAGGAAAATATTTTGGATAAGTATAAATATTATTTAGTCTAAAAGTTTAAGATTTTTGAATTATTAAAAGCTAAGAAAAAAAGAGAAATTAGGTAAATTAAAACCTCACTTATTTTAGTGAAATTATATTTGGTACCGAAAATAAATAACTCAAACTGTCACTTTAGAGGAAGACATATGAGATTGATTACCAGATGAGAACTCTTACAGTTTAAAAAAAGAGTTTGAGAATATTTATTCCTTTCTTGTTGCCAAAGTTAGAACTAGTTCAAAAATTTTGTTTTCGTTGATAGATCTTTAATTAGAAATGATACATCATTAATTTACTAGAAAAATCTTAGATGCCAGATAAAATAAAGCAAAGAAATATGCTGAATGTAGGTTCTGGAATATAAAAGCTTAAAAGAAATAATCAAATATGTTTCATTTTTAAATTTATCTTAGTTAAAAATTGCCTAAATAGTTATTGGAAAATGATAGATAAAATATTATTTTGCATTTTGAGAATTGTTTATAGTAAATTTGCATATTGTTTTGTTTGAGTGAATAGAGAGCGTGAATAAGAGTGTTAATTCCTCTGGGCTTGTATAATATTAATATTTCGATATTAAATAAAAAATATGTCAAAGCAAATCTTGCCATCAAGAATATCAATTATTATTATTTAAAGAATGAACCTTGCGGTGTTCAAGCAGAAGAAGGTGGGCGCCAAGAAGGGATTCGACTTGCTAAAGAAGAAGGCAGATGCCCTCAAGAAGTCTTTCCGTGAGATTCTCTCCAAGATTCTCGAGACCAAGAAGAGAATGGGTAAGGACTACAACACCGCCCTCATCTCTCTCGCTGAGGCAAACTTCGCAGCTGGAGATTTCTCCAAGTCAGTGCTCGACTCAGTCAAGACCAGAACCAACGTCCGCTTGAATGTGAGCTCTGAGAACGTGGCTGGTGTGCACTTGCCCATCTTCACCCTCAGAGGAGAGGCCGATGACACCAATGATGACAGACAAATGCTCGGACTCACTGGTGGTGGTCAGGCCATCATGAGATGCAAGGAGCGCTTCCAGCACTTCCTCAAGATCTTAGTTGATATCGCCTCTTTGTAGACTCAATTCATCACCCTCGATGAGGTCATCAAGGCTTAACGTTTAAATTTTGATGGGTTTTTTGTTTTTTTGATTAAAAAAAAATTTTTTTTAAACAAGGGGAAAAAACAATTTTCAAAAACAGAGATTAAAAAAAAAGAGAAAAGCAATTGTTTAAAAAGGGAAAAAATAAAAAATTGAAATTTTTATTTTTAGCTTGTTTTTTAAAATTTTTAGTTTTTTGCCTTTTCAGCTAATTTTTGTGAATTTTGGAGAATAAACGTGAAAAGAGTTTAAATCTGGTGGAAATTTTATTTAAAAAAAAATTTAAAAATTTCGTTAAATTATTTGTGGTACCCCAAAATAATTTAAAATTTTCCCTTCCCTTTAAAGAAGAATTGGGCCCAAAAGGGAACGTTTTTAAAAAAATCAAAACTCCTAGTTCTTCCAATTCTCGGGCCAAAGATTTACTCCCCGCCTTCTCTCCAGCCTCCAGGGTTTCCCCAGTCAGTGGCTAGTGGGGCAAACCCGGCAATTGAGCCCGGATTTCCCCTTGGTTCATTACCCCCCAGGGGGGCAACCCCCAGTGACCCCCAACCGACTCACTGTTTGTTTAAAACCTCCACCTTCCTAAAACTTTAAACCCCGACCCCCACCCAAAAACCCCGCCCCCGGCACCGGGGGGTTTCAACCCGACCCCCCCCGGGGTCCCCAAACTCCAAGGGGGTAACCCGGAAACCCCTCAGTGAGGTCCCCCCAACTAGAAAGGGGAAACCCAAGAGAGACTTAAAAGGGACATTGGGGGGCCCCAAGGCAGGAAAGGGAAAGGGGAGTACTCCTAAAAATTTGGGTTTTTATTAAAAAGGAACCCCTTTTTAAAATTTTCCAATTTTCCAAATTTTTTTTGAAATGGGGGAACAAAAATAAAATTTTTAATTTTTTTTTAAATTTTAAAATTTAAATCCCCTATTTTTAAACTGGGTTTTAACTGTATATTTTCCAATTAAAAGGAACTGAAAAAAGGTCAAGGAAACTAAATTTTTAAAAAACAAAGCTGAAAAAAAAAAAATTAAGTAAAAATTTAAGTATGCTTTTTTAAAAACTTCTGGACAGATAAGATTGCCTATTAGTGGGGTTCTTGCGATTCTTTTCTGTCACTCATTAATTATCATTATCACTTCATCAATTTTAGGAACTTTGGCTTTTCAATTCCAAACGTTTCCCCACTTGATGTTGTAGGGAACTTACTACAACAATATTAACTGCATCTAGAATAAATGAACTGAGTATAGCACTGGGGTTGGCTCCTCCATTTTGTAAAAATCACATGGGCCCGGGCCACATGGGCGCAGAAAGTCGTGAGATTTCCTTTGCGAAGAACCACTCAACAATCAAATACTACTTATATTTAAATATAACGAATATAGTGGACAGGTTTTGGTACCAGTTGCTAATTCATAAAGGGACTGTCCCCTTTTTACCTTAGGTAAAAAAAAAAATTTAAAAATAAAAGGGTGACTCAAAATATTGCGGGCTTTAATTACATTCATAGGTACACTAGGCTTAGGTGGTGCAGGAATCACTAACTTAGGCTGAAAGACAGGGCCGCTTAGTACCTTAGTCTCTTCTAAAGCAGTTGCAAATGAGAGAGTGCTGATGACTGCGAGTGCAGCGATAAGGGCTATTCTCCTGTTTTATGTTTTTAAATTTTAATTAAAAATTAAAATTAAACCCCACAAAAGGCCCCCTGGATTTTTTAAAACTTTCTGTTTGGTAAACCATTTTGGTACCCCAAAAAGGAAATAAAAAGAACCCCAAATTTTGCCATGGGAAAATCAAAAACTCACCCCCCCCTTTTCTAAAAAATTTGGGCCCCCATATATTTCCCCCAAAAAATTTGCAAAATTTTTTTTTTTTTTATGGCTTAAACCCCCTTTATGGCCCGGGTTTTTCCCCTTTTGTTTTGTGCTAAAAAATTTTTTAAAAAACTTACGTCAGGCCATTTTTTGGGGGTTTTTTTTTTTTTTTTTTTTTTTTTTTTTCTTCCGGCCCCAAAAAACCCCCAGAAAAACAAAACTTTTTTTTTTACCCCAAGAAAACGTTTTTTAACTTCTACGGATTTTCATTTTTTAAACCCCAAAACCCCCCCAATGAACCTTTTAAAAGGAATTGCTAAAAAAAAGCCCCAAAAACCTTCTACTTTTCAACAAGGGGCTCATCATGGGCACCCTATTCAACGATGGGGCCCAACTCTTTTCGATTTCCTTGATAAAAATTAGCCTCCATCAGATACGGCTGAACAGGCGAACTTAATCAGACTTTATAAACATTAATGAAAAACTTTTTTTTTGATTTGGAATTTTTTAATAAATTTTAAATTAATTCTTGTCCCTTTTTAATAAATTTTGGGTTGACCTTTCTTTTTTCCCTTTTTCTTTCCCTCCTATACAAAGTTGACTAGTATAAAAAATTCATTTCATGATTAATAATTAAACATAACACCTTCAGATTTAATTAAACACATTTGATCTTTTTTCATTTATCATTTGTGAACTTGTTATCAATTTCCATTCTCAAATCATGAGCACTGTTCAAAAGCTCTTAGTTCTCATGCTCGTTATTCTTGAGACTGATGTTTAATCTTTCCATCAGCAGCCTCAACTGAGTTTTCTGTTCATCCATGGCCGCTCCTCTGTTGTCACTCAAAAGCAAATAAGCACTAAACAAAAATAAATTAGAGAAATAACTTAGAAGAAGGGGAAAAATTTATTCTGGTCAAAACTATGAGAATTAAAAACTACTTGTAGTTTCTTTAACTTACTTAAGTGCTCCTGCTTCAGTCATCAAAGCCTCAGAACTCTAACTCTCTAGCTTTCCCTGTTGCACACTCTGGATGAAATCCTGTCTAAGGTTTTACCTAGCGACCTCACTTACTCTAGACCCATAGCCTGTGTTCTACAATTGATTTATCTCTCCGTTGTCTAGAACTTCATGGGCAATCATCAATCCCATCTTAATTATGATTTAATTATTTTATAAATTAATGCTCTCCTCTTCTTGTAGTAGATTAAAAAGCGCATAGTTAGTTTCAGCCCATTCTAACCCATCCAAGTAACCCTTATTAAACATATCCCTTTGTAATTTCCGCTGCTCGTTCTCTGCAAGTTTGAGAGCAAGTTGCCTTTGATCCACTTCACTATCGTCGTAGAATACGTCTCCGTCCATTGATTTATTAATTTATTAATTCAACTCTTAATGTTAAAAGTATAAAGAATAACTGATAGAATTATTGGGTTGTAGCTTATCAAATTGCTTTGTGAAGTGTTTTTAAGAGTGGGGCCAAAGACCAGAGTTGAAAGCGAGTAAAAGAGGCCCCTATTCGTAGATCTATCTCTTGCCTCGCTCTCACTGCCTCGCAAGTGGGGTTAGGGTCCTGTAAATTATCCATAGCCTTTGTCACGTCCTCTCTAGTTAAGCTGAGAAATGGGCTCTTCGCACTTTAAAAAAAAAAATTTAAATTCATTACTTTCAAATGAGGATAGTGAAAAAGCAACTGGTCTCGATATCATAAGCAATTGCTTCTCCTTCCCTATCACAATCCAACCACAATGCAATTCATCCTATCCCTTGCAGCATTCAAACACTTTAAATATTTTTTTTCAAAGCTTATTTATCAGTTATCTCGATAAAAAAAATAATTAAAGGTTTTAAGAAATCTTTTTATTTTCTCCATTTTTTATTTAAAGGCCCCAAAAACTTTTATTTAAATTTTTTTCCAAATTTTTTGCTTGATAATGTATTTGTTTACTTACCCTTGAATAACTGGGGAATGGTATCAAGCTTCCACTCCTTTTGTCTTATCCGTATTAAAGTTGCATCAAATGGCCTGATACCTAAGATTATGATTAATTTTTTTTTTTGCTTACTGAAGTCATAGTGAGGTCGTAGTCCACGTTATTCATTCCATAGTGGAACTTGTAGTAACAATTTATTTTAATAAATAAATATAAGTTATTGTAGACATAGTTGTATTTTGATTAACCTGGAGACTATAAGCATGTTTTAGTATCAAAGAAATAAGATTTTAATAGAAACAGATATATATTTGTAAGAGTAATTTTATTCCTAGGTATTTGGGATATCTCTTACCGATCTGAGGTTGCCCATCGAGAGCAGCTGAGCCACAGATTTTGCAACTGTATGCTTAATATCAATTAAGACTATATAATATGATGAATTTATTTCTCTTTATGCTTCTCTGCGACCATAAGAGCTCTGATCTTAGAATTGATAGATTTGCTAACTTTTTACATTTTTAATATATTTTAATAACCTTAAACAATAAATGAATCTTCACATGTTTGATAAGCTACGGGCCTTGTCAGTTTCCAACCTTGGGTTTCGTGGTGGAAAGAGAGCAACAGCGCAAGCAGTTCAAGCCAGAGACTTACTATAAGTTAGACCTCAAACTGCTTCCACCAGATTAAAGAGGAAAGAAGAAGCCTACTGAAACGGCAAAGAAGAGCACTAAAAAAGCTTTACAGGACTTTAAAGATCAAATTGAGTAAATTGAATAAGAAAACAACGACCAAGGCATAACTTATTTATTAAGTGGGTTTTGTATTTGATTGAAGGTGTTTAAGCTACGAGTAAACAGGGAGAGATTAATTTTGCACTTAAAACTGATGTGAGGTACACGGATAAGAAAGAACTCAAGAAAATGCTTGATCAATTAGAAGCAGACAAAGCAAAACTCAAAATCACTGATAACCCCCTATTCAAATGTTGAATTTACAATTTATTAGATAGATTAGTCTAATCTTATAATTTAAAGATCTGTATATTTTATGGGCTGGGGTTTATTAAACTTGTAAATATTATGGAATATTTAAATTATAAAAGGATTAGTTTAAGAAGAAAGATAAATATAGAGTCAGACCTCAACCTTTGAATACAATCGAGGCGCAGAAATTGATATCCAATAAGCTAAAGATATCCCCACATTAGGCCATGAGTGTCATGGAAATTCTATATTAAAATGGATACCTATATATAAATTTCTCTTCATTTTTTAGATACCTTTCCTATCCAAGAACTGAAACCACTATTTTCAATCCTACCATAAATCTTAGAAACATTCACACCCCACTTTAAATTAAAAGAGAATCAATTTACTTTTTATTTTAATTGTGTCTGAGCTGAAGAAAGATTAAAACTACACTGAGTTTGCTGACAAGCTCTACACTCTGAAACTATTCGGAGGACCAAAGAATGGTAAGCTAGATGATAATAAATTTAATACATTTTATTTTATGATTAGGCCCATCCACCCATTCATCCCTTGAAGATAATGGACGAGAAGGCGCTGAGCCAAATAATTCCACAAGACATATCTGAGTTCGTGCAAATCCATGATCTCATCTGCAGAAACTTCCTAGCCACTATTTCAAGGGATGCTGTAGGTGAGGAGACTCTAGTTACTGCAGATCTAGGCAATCTATAGTTCGAAGCATCTGCTTTAAATGTCAAAGCACAAAACTAAATTCAAAATGTTTAAATAAAACCATTTTTATAACTACTTGGAAATCTATCCTTATGAAGAATGGGTATCTGATGCAAATGTAGATCATCCCTAGGTTGGGTAATCTTTTGACATTGAGAAGGACTTGAGTTTGAAGATATCTATGCACAAGACTCAGCCCCCACCTCCACTCTCAGAAGCAGGCCTCATAGATTTGATGGAAAAAAATAGAATTGGAACTGATGCCACTATCCATGAGCACATCAGAACGATTAGAGATAGAGGCTACGCTGAACTAGTCAAAAATAGAATCATCAACCCTACCAAAATAGGAACTCTTTTTTATTTTTCATTTAGGAACTGCTTTAGTATCAGCTTATGAAAAACAAGGTTGGATTTGTATAAGCCAAGTTTAAGAGCAGAGATGGAGGCATAGATGACTGAGATATCGAATGGAAAGCTAGAGAGACAGGCTTTTGTGAACAATACTCTGGAAAAGATGGAATCAATCTATCAAAAAGTCTACAGTTAGAAGGATTAAATGCTCTCACACATTAAAAGCTTGTATGGTATCATTACTAAATTGCAATGTGAGTATTTCACAAAGATATTTATCAAAGATGAAATTGCAATTTAAAGTGACCTCTATAATGAAGACACTAGCTTCAAAGGCTATGAAACTGCAAAGATACTCAATGCTCTATAAAAACGATAAATCTCTTGGAAGCAAATAACAAATCACAATCTTAAATTACAAATACTACTTTAATCATTGTGTACCATTTGATCTTTACTTCATTTTTGAATTTTTATAATTGCATTAATCACTTTTTTTTAATGCTTTTAATTATATTTTTTTCCAAAATTCTCCTACTAATTATTTTTAAATCTGATAGAGTGCCCTAAGTGTGAAACAAATCACCATAAAATACAATTTAAAGAAGATGGGTTCTATCTCACTTGCTAAGATGCGTAATGCAGAACATACCTCCCCTTGCCATCTTCAATACACTTACATTGCATTTCTTTTATTGATTTGTATCTTAAGTATATAGAGTGGAGGTATCTGATTAGAAGTGCTCTCACTCCACTGAGAATCAAAAGCGCATGGTTTTCAGCAAGAAAAAATAAATTATTGACACTCATAAACTCAGGCTTTGGTTCCTCAAAGAGACATGCTAAAAAGCTAATTTGCCGCATCTTAAATTAGACGAGAAAACTTAAATGCTCTATGGAGATTACTGTTAATAAAAAGCATTATCACTTATTTAATGTGAGTGGTTAATTTTAAATAAGAGCAAATAGTTTTAAAGGTTAAAAAAAAACTGTGTGCTGAAATACATAAGTGTGGCGTAAGAAAATACAGACAACAAGAGGAATGAGTACTCAATCCTATAATATTAACTATTGTCTATATAAATTTAAAAAGATCTATTTTAACAATTATATTTAGAGTATTTTTTATCTATAATATAATTTATTTTGATATTTAAAATACCTATTTTAGATGAAAATTTTAAATTTTAAGGTTAAGATTGCGATAAAAATTACGAGGAGCTCAGTAGGATTCAAAACCTATATTTTATAATATTTTGATAATAATCTTTTAGAATAAATAATAATTAACTTCTTTATATTCAGAAAGAATGCCACATTTATCTTGAAAAATCTGAAAATCTTAGAATTAAATTTAGATATTTAAACGAATTTGGGTTTTTAAATTCTGAATAGACAAAGCTTCTCTTCCAAAGCAAAACTTAAAGTGCAACATCAGATAAAAAAGTCGAAGAAGTATAAAAGAAAGCTAAAAAGAACTGACTTAATCATCCTTCTAATTAAAATATACTTTAATTTATTTAAACAAATAATTAATTCACTCATTGACCAAACTAACTCTATGGCATTTAAATTTTCATTTACGAAAGGAATCGTTAAAGATTTGTTCAGTATTAATTTTAAATATTTAGAACAAATGAATAGATCAAGACTTTGTTTAAAATGAAATCTAAAAATAAACCAAATAATATTCTCAAATATTCTTTTCAGTTCTCCTTCTTGGTATCAACTATGGTCCAAATGTTCTTGGAAATGTCAAACTAATGAATCTCGTTTTCATCATCAACTATGTAAACAAAGCCCTCTATGTCTGCTTGCTACAAGTTGACTGCATTTCCAGCCACATTAGCTTGGTCGTATTAAACCCCACTGGCTTAGTTCTCAGCTTCAGCTCTCTCTATATCCTGGCTCTCATTCAAATCTATCAAGTTGGCTCTCTCGCTATCCTCTCCTCCACTCATACTTCCGTTGCTTTGATGAGCAGGTCTCTGGCCAAGAGCTCTGTTCTGATTTGAAAAGCTTGGATTTTCCTAATTCATTAGCTGCTAGTTTTAATGAAAAAAGTAATCCTATAATTTTTAGTTGGCATTGAAAGTAATCATGTTGATGTTTCTCATTTAAGGATTGAGTGTAGACTGATTTTGATGAGTGTAAACTTAAGTATGTCTAGTTGGTTGTTGGCCCTAGACTAAGGCTTGTCCCTATATCTATGAGGTTCTATTTTGAGGATAAACCAACTGAGACTTCTTTCAGCAAGTGGTTGCTATTCTATTTGTGCAGGAACAACATTTTGCTGTCCTATTCCAGAGAAAACTATATTACCTATCCAAGTTTATATTATATATTGAATAGTATGCATAATTATTTGGTCTTGCATTGCTTGGCTACTAGATGTTGATATTTTAGATGGGTTCGTTATTTTGAAATAAGGACTTCCTTCTAATCTCTGCTCTAGCATTTGGCAATTCAGGATTGATCTTGATAGTAAAGTCTTTGAACTTAATGAATTTCTTGCTCTTCTACATCACGCAATCCAGCTTGCTAATCTCAAAAGTGCTTGTGTCTATCTTGAAACACATATAAACAAAAGAAATGAATTTCGATGGCAGAGTTATGTTTAGATATTAGTGAGATCAGTGTCCATGAATCCTCCAAACAACATAATCTCGTGATCAATAAGAATGTGTAAAATATTTTCAATATTTAAGTAGATCATTAAGAGCAATGCTTCCTAATTGAGACCTCTTCGCATCGCAGAACTAGCCAGTCAAGAATATCAAATTCCAGTGAGAAGCACCTTCAAAGTTAGGTTATGCAAAGCTCAGTCTTTCAATCGTACTCAGAGAAGACCCGTAATTTATTGCTGAGCTACCACCTATAGCATACACGTATTGATATAACCTAATAAATGGAATATTTATTAATTTGATCACCAATTCTGCAAGCACTTAGTGAGTGTCTTTCTTCCACTAAGTCTTGGTAAATGCCTCCATGAATTCCCATTCAAAGCAAAGCCCTCAGCTTGGCTCATGCTTTTCTCTCCATCCCAGCCACCTATTGCAACCAATTCTCCAGTCTGAGGTACCTCAACAAAGGCATGATTAGATCTGCCATAGTGCATCTCAGACTTTTCCAATAAACAGTTGTTTCTTTCATCAAACTCAAATAGCTTCTTTCTTTACTTTCCTCCACAGATGTAGATTTTACCAGTTAACTAGCATTTAAAATTAAATCCATTCAAAACGGAACTGAATAGTGATATTATGGAATACTTTATTAGTAATTCAATTAAAGTTTTTTAAGTTTAAATATTTTAAACTAGCTTTAGAGAATAGTTGAGAAATTTCCAAAAGTGTGCTCCATACTATCCAGATCAAGTAACCTTTAATGGAAGTATTTTAAATCATGGATCACTAGTTGCTTTTTATTGGGCACAAATACTGCTATTCTATGTTCCTTAGAGAAAAGCTCCAAGCTCCTCTGAGCTGACTCAGCCGATTCCCTCACCTAGGCAAAACTAGATAAGTCTAGTTGAGTATATAGCTTTGACAGTTGTTGCTTCAAAATTTAAATTTAAATCTATAAGATTTTTGCTTGAAGTAATTACGCTTCTGATAGATCTAATCTCCCAAGAGAGACAACTCCGAGTCAAATCCCTCTATCTTATCCTTTTCAAGCATTACTTCAAGGTATTTTTCTTCCCTTAGAGAATTTGATATGGATTCGTTTGCCTACTTTATTCTGTTATTGAAGTTCTGAATTTAATCAATAAATGAGCTCTATAGATAATGATTAAATTTTATGGTAGAAGAAGGATTAGAAGAGTTGAATTTCTTTGTCTATATTCCATAGCTCTCCCTTATTGATTTGGTTTAGGATCTTAGTGCAAGCGGTTTCAATAGCTCTGACGCTTTCTTCTTTGAGCTGCATTACTTCAGCCCTCATCTCTCTTTTGAATATGCTCATCGACTCACTCCTCATTATTTGCCTCTCCCACTGAAGTTAGAATGACTACAAATAATATAAATCATTATAGCTTATTGTGGTTTATAACTTTTCTTTGAGCTTATCTAAGAGCTCTTTATTGATGGTGGCGCAGACATTTACGAAATTGAATCTATGCGTCTTATGCTGATTGCAAACACACTCCTAGCAGATGCGTTGCTTGTCATCGAAACAGAAAAATTCAAGCATCAGGCCGTGGAGCCCACAGTAAAGAGGAGCCTTGCTAATGAGAATACTTAGTCCTCAGAAAGTGGTAGAAAATTTGGATTCAAGTTGTGGAATTAAGTAGGAAGTGTTGATCCTCTCACCATCGGTTTGTTTAAGCCTTCTTAAATAATAAAGGGATAAATTTATTTTCTTAATTGGCTAGGACTTATTCAAAGAGTTCATTCTGGTTAGATACTTAGTAGTGCATGGTCTATCTATTTTGAAATTGACCAATTCCAGGCTAAGGATTAAAACCCATTCGCTAGTGAGCCTGGTTAAAAGGACTAGCTTGTCTTGATTAGTTTGCACTGTATCCACTGAAAGTAGAAGGCCTGACTGTTTGAGTGTTAATTTAAAGAGAATTGATCTGATTTTGAATAGATCCTACTCCTAATTGGGATCCATAGGTATTTTGGATCGACTGCCTAGAATCTATAGCAGTCTGATTCAAAATCATAGAAGCTTGGATATCTGAGTTTAGCAAAGGCTGACCATGAAAATTTTGAAAAGGATTCTAAGGAGGTTGAAACTATCTTCCATTTACTCCAAAGCAAATATTTAAAATCAAAGTAACGTGTGTTTATTAAGCTACCCTGAGGATAGTAGACACTTTAGCTTTCATTGATAAGCTAACTGATATGTGTGTTCTAGCCATGGTGAGGAAGTGAAGCCGAGTGTAACTCATCACCATCTAGATTCATGGCATCTGATTGCATCATAGCTGCAAATTCATCTCCTCTTATCATACTCTAAGCTTGCATGTTATTCTGCCCAGCTCAAATTAATAATTATTAAAATATTTAGCTGCTCCTTATGCTCTTTACTGGTCACTCTGGAAATTTAGGCTGCTAAAATAATTTATGAACAAAAAGAATATAACGGACGGGAAAAAATAATACTCTATCTTATCGGACTTTAGTTAGATCTCTCCATTTCAAACACACAATTAAATCAATTCTAATATTTATCTTGCTTTAATGATTCACTTATCACTTTCAATTTACAAAATATTATTATCTCAAGACTTTATAAATCAAATTTTATAGATGTAAACTGCTTAAATTAAATATAATTGAAATTCTACTTTTTATATTTTCTCAACAAAGTTTAAAGCAAAATTATCTCAATTTTATAAGCAAATAATATTTTTTTAAAACACCTACTATAAAATAAGATAAAAAGTCTATATATTGTACAATGTTGAATTTAAATATTAAACGTCTTTTTATTAATTTAAATTAGAAATGGAATTTGATAAATACGCATTAACTGTATTGTACATGTCCTAGCATGATTCATTCTCTTTTTAGTCATATGATACCCATCTTTTCCAAAATCAGTCTCGGCTTTCCTTCTTCTCCAGCAGCACCGGAACCAACTTCCAAGTCTAAGCCCTTGAAAAAAGTGGCAGTTTGGAAAATTAATTCCGGGACTACAATAATAATGAATAAGTACTGGATATTCATCCAAGTACTTTTATTTTACCATTTAGATAAAAAATTTAAAAAAAATTTTATTTAAAAATTGGAAATTCTTTTTTAAATTTTAAAAAATTTATTTAACCAAATTTAAAAATTTTTTTAATTTAAAATAAAAAAAATCAAAATTAAAATTTCCAAATTTTTTTTTTTTTTTTAATTTTTTCTTTTTATCAAAAAAAATAATTAAATTTCAAAAAAAATTAAAAAGCAAAAATTTTTTTAAAAAAAAATTTTAAAAATTTTAAAAAATTTTAAAATTTTTAATATAATTTAAATAAAGTTTTAAATTAGAAAAAAGGGAAAAGGGCCTTATTTTTAATTTTAAAGGGGATAAAAAAATTTAAATTCCCCTTTCTCTTTCTTTTTTGTTTTTTTTTTGGGGTTCAAAAATTTTAAAAAACTTATTTTTTTAAATTAAAAAAATTTATTTTTTAAAATTTTAAAAAATTTAAATTATTTTTAATCATCCGAAAAAAATTAGGAAAAAAATTTGGGGAGAAAGGGAAAAAAAATATTAATTTATATTTTTTTAAAAGCTATTTTTTGAGGGGTATTTTTAATTTTAACCCCAGTATAATTTTAAAATTTTTTAATTTAATTTTAAATTAAATTTAGTTTTAAATTTTTTCAAATTTTTTAAAATCTGATTGTTTTTAAAATTGAAAAGGGGTCGAAAAAAATAATTTTTTTAATCAAAATAAAAATATTTTAAAAAATAGAAAGGTTTTCTATAAATCTTATATTTACAAATATCGTGATTCTAAAAAGTATTAAATAAATACTAAATTAATAAATTAAAATTTTATAAAAATATCTTTCAGCTAAAATTAAAATGATAAAATTAATATTAAAAATAGTGATTATTTGCGATTGTCTTTTTTATTAAAGTAAATCAATTAGAAACTATTCGGATTGTTTTTGGTTACTAACCCTTGACTCTAAAATTTAAATTTAAAAATTTAATTCTTAAAATTTAATTATGGGCACTTTTATCAAAGGAAAAATTACTTCAGATTCTAAATTTTCCCATATTTTTTTTTTTAAGAAGGGGAAAAAATTTTTAACAAAAGGGTTTGGGTAATTAAAATAAATTAAAAGTAAAAATTTTATTTGGGAATCCTAGGGAATTTAAATTTTATTTTTTTGGAAAATTTTTAATTGATTAACCCCCAAAATTTTTTTTATTTTTAAAAATTTCCCCGAAATTTAAAAAATAAACCCCTATTTTCGAATTAAATTCCCTTTAAAATTAAGGGGGCCTAGAATAAAAAACCCAAAAATTTATTGGGAAACCCCAATTTTAAGAAAATGATCTAAAAATTGGGGATTTTTTTAAAATTTTATTTTTCTTTAAATTTTAATTTTTCTGAGAAAAATAAGTTAGAGTTTAATAAAAGCATAGATCATATTTAATAATTTAATTTATGTAAAAAGCAGATAAAAAGCTGATGAAAGCTTCAATTATGTTATAATATGTAAAATTAGAAGCATACGATTGAAATATAAATTAAGAAAAATTGAATATTGATAAGCCCAAATAGATTAATGTCTTAGATTATTCGAATATTTTAATTTGGAAATGGGATTAAATATATCTGTGGACGAAGAGGCGGAAGATTTGCGTGTTTCTATTTAATGGAGTCTGTTTAACTTTAGCTTGAATGTAAACTTGATAAATAGTCAATGTAGATTGAGCTTTAATAATCGAGGATATCGATTTAGCTTAGATCAGAATCAACATGGAGTTGAAGACTTCAATCAATGACATCGTCGACATAATGCAATATAGGAATAAAAAAAATTAAAAAATTAAAAATTTAACCTTTATATTTAAAAATTAAAAGGGAAAGCAGATAGCATTAAAGTAAGATAAGTAGATAGATTTGAAAGGAGAGAAGAAAGAGTTAGAAGATCCAGGAGCAGAGAGTATGAAAGAGGAGAGAGATAATCCCACAGAAATTAGAACAATATAGCACCTCATTATCAATAATTTAATCAAAGATTAAATTAAGATAATCATTCTTACAGAGGGTAAGAGTAAATGGTATAGCAAATATAAGTAAGAGATTCTAATAGAGATTTGCGAATTCAGTGCATCAATTCTAGTCAGGGTTAATCCATCCAAATTTAAAAAGGAAGTTTCAATGTTGATAATCAGTGCCAAGAAGAAAGATAATAAAATTAGTAACAATAGCAACAAATTTAGGTTCAATAATCATCATAAAGATTGCAAGAGGTAAATAATTAGAGCCAACAACTTTCTTAATTTAGATATCAATAATAAGAAAGAGAGTATTAAAATAGAGATATTTATAATTACGAAGATTATTATAGTCATTATTCAAGTGACAGCTATGATTATTGAGGAAATATGACTTTCTATATTAATCTACTTTAATACCTTAAAAGTCGAGCTAAAAAGATTTTTTGAATATTTAAAAACTATTTTTGATTAAAATAACTTTTGGATAAAATAAATATATTGCATCAATTTTGATATTTTATATTTCATTTATTTATCTGACTTTTTAAGAATTATTATTGAGATAACTAAAAAATATTTCAGTTGGATAATGACTTTTTTAATTTAAACAGTTTATTCTTGCTTAAAATTTAATTTAAAATAATCTTGTTTTAAATTTAAAAGAAGAATAAAGCACTCTATAAATATATTTGACAAATTTGGGTTTTTAAGAAAAATTTTTTGGGGTTTTTTTTAAAAATAATTTCTTTTAATATTCTAACAATCAGGGTGGTAGTCAAAAGTGAAATGTACGTTAGATTTGTGAATGTGAGCTTGCTGATGGCGTGGTCGTAACTAAATTCCGTTGTAATGAACTTTCTAATCTAGGTGGAAATTAATTGAAAAGGCGAATTATTTAAAAGTACACCTTAATTAAATTAAAGACATCAGATTAGCAAAAATTAAGTTTGGAATATTGGAATATTGGAATATTCTAATCTGGGTCTCAGATCAGTTCCAATAGATAGAGTTGTCTAAATCAGGGCGTGATCCATATTCCAATCTTACAGAGTGATCAGACTCGGAAGTGAGATATAATAAATTGCGTTGATTTTAAATAACTTAATGAATTAGTTAGAAACGAATAAGTTTTTGATTTATAGAATCCTGCACGACTGTCAATGGAAGTTGTCCATGCCTACGAAGGTGTAGTCCTGAGAGTTGGTATCAATGAGCTCCTCTATTCTTCGTCGATACCAGACACGATCCTTCCATCTGCTATCAGTTTCTGTTCAAAGTACAGCGCGAGTTGATCTGCGCTGAGAGGGAAAGCCATCTGAATGTAGTTCTGGTCTATGAGCATCTCCACAAATCTCACTCTCGCCAAGAGCGCACCTCGGTCCAGGTCACTCATGAGTCGCAAAGGAGTGTCATTGGAGGTGATCAAAATAGAGCAGCCCTCATATCGCTTGCCTGCTTCTCCGTGTTTCACATTTAGGACAAATCCTGAGCCCTCCAGGAAGCGCTTCATTTTGGCCATACCTTTTTTGCTGAAGAGGATAGGGCAGTTGATTTCATCCAAGATCACAAGAGTTGGGAGTGCTCCCTCCTGTTTCTAATCCAGGCTGAAGTTCTCATTCACCTCTTCTAATCTCTCTGACGTGAAGATCTTTTCGAGCAGCCCTGCTAGAGAACTTTTACCAGTGCCATTGGCGCCGTGAAGCCAGACAGCTTTCATTTTAGGATCGCTCAGTAAGATGATGATAGAGTAGATGGCGTCCAAGGCCTCCCCTAGATTAAATTAGACCAGTATATCAGTCGAAGGACATTTTGCAGCAGCTTTTCTGGCAGGCTCTAATCTGATTCTCTCCAAGTACATGACCAGCTGCTCTATTTAATCCACTCTCTATTGCTTGATGACACCTGCGTTCTTGAAGAGCTTGAATAGGCTTTCTAACTTCCTCCTGCCGTCAGTCAGCATCTCACTTGTAACCGAATTGTCTACATTTTTATTGAACAGATCCTGGTAGCTCGAGACCTTGCCATCTCTGATGAGCTGGATGACTTGCTGGCATATCGGATCGCTCTCTTTTTCCTCTTCTGGAATGTAGATTTTACCTTCTACGTCTTAACTTGGCTATTTATTCTGGAGCTCCTTTAGAATGCGCTCTGCAGATCCAACAAGCATTTTCGCTGGGCCGTTGAACTTTATTGCCTTTGAGAGATTACTGCGGCTGATAACTGTGCAGGAGACCCCCAATTCATCTAGAAATCTTCTTCCAGCATAGTTAGTGTTGAGAAAGTACTGCTTGCTTCGGCCCAAGGAGCTCTGCTTGAGCAGAATAACCAAGAACTGCAGGCTATTCTTAGTCGTTTCAAACATCGGGGCCTGTTCGATTTCTTCAAACTTGCACTAGAGCTGATCTTAAAGCTACGA
>JAJKFJ010020817.1:0-24733 GCA_027382625.1 Tetmemena sp. SeJ-2015
GCTACTCTCCTTCAGGTGGAAACTCAGGCGTCTATGGCTAAAGTCCAAAGTATGGGGGAACAAACAAGTCTCCCAGATACTCAATAGGCTCAAGCCATGAAGAAGATACTCTTTCAAGGGGCACTAATCCCCAGCCAAATGCTAACTCAAAGTCTCTGTACATTCCTCAAAATCCAACTTACTCGTTTGGAAACAGTGCTTCCAGAGGAAGTTCAAGAGGTGGCAATAGCATTATAGGCAGCGCTGATGAAACTGGAATAGGAGGCAGTGGCTCAAACTCAAATCAGTTTCCCTTAAACACTTCCCACAGTCATAGTCAGCACAGTCAAAACAATAACAGCAACTCGCTTTCCCTGGGTATAAGCAGCAATGTCAGTGATCAAGCTGAAGCTCATAACACTCCTACTTATGATCCCACTAAGTGATGTTGTGGCTTTTGATCAACTTATTTTAAAAACAATTCTCCTATAAATGGTAATTACTTAAGATGTCTAAATTCTATTTCTTTTCTTACTTGTATTCAGATAAATAAGTGTGAAGTAGCCTGATATATTAAATATATGAGTTTAGTTATTGTCTGATTAATTAATTATATCATCAGCTAGAAAGCAGATAAATGTCCTCATCATCTTCATCCACAGTGTTTAAGGCTGTGAAAACCTGCGATAAAGAGCACCAAGACCAGAGCTATATCACAGAGCCCATCCTAGCCAGTTTCCCTAACAACATGCCTTCCTCATCTAGCCTTTAAAAACTGCAGTTTACTATCTACTTAGCTTTAAAGTTTCATTATTTTTCATCTACCAGCAAGAAAAGGAGCAAAAGCAGAGCGGAAGCAGTGCTCAGAGAATGAAGCGCAGAATCTTGAAAGCAGAGTATAAGCAACGTGAAAGCAAAGGAGTGAGATATTCCTCTAAGAATCATGTACACGATATTAACCCTAAGGATCAGGCCAGCGATTACTTTGTGGGCGTCTTCTGTCCTGAAGAGAACAAGTGCTACATGCTTCCAGTGCAAACATGCTACTAACTTACCTAAGATATCGAGGGTTTCGCAGAGACATACAATGGAGAGCAAGATAATGAGGCACTCAGATAAAGCAAGCCTGTATAATAAGTTACATAAAGTATCTTGTTATTATGGGTTTAGATGAACTATATGAACTAGAAGTTACAGCTAGCAAATGCATTCGGAACTAACCAGTCTCGCAAGAAGATTACTTCTATGCTAACTAACATGGTAGAAGATGGAGGCATTACTAATAAGGCAGATAAAGGTGTCAGAGATTAGAGACTTGCAAATAAGGCTCAGTTAATCACCAATGATTAGAGTGTTCTCAATTCTGAGCTGCTCACAGCTAGTCAAAGAAGGTCTGAGCTTTACTCCTAAGAGAAGCTTCTTCCCTCTGAGGTTATGGAACTCGTAGCATATAAGAACACTTTCCAAGCTTTGAAAAATTAGAACGAAGAGGAGTTGAAAAAGCTTCTGCTTAGTCCTTTAGCTACTCATCTCGCAAGAAGAGTGTTTAATAGATTCGAATAAATCGAAAGTAAGAGAGAAAAGAAACTACTTCTCAAGGCCTGCATTTACTTAGACTCTCTGATTACTTTCTACAGACTCCCTCAACATTTGGATTCTTCTCTCGAGCACTACTCTAAAAAAACTAATGTGCCCCTTGCTCTATTCTAATTTTAAGACTTTATTTGAGAAGATTGTAGATAAGTTCGCAACTATCTCTTTCAATGCAGCAGGTAAGGACAACAACGGCAGCTCATCTTTGAATGGAGGAGCACCTTACAAGTACAGCAAGTCAAAGGAGCAATTGAAGCAAATAATTTGCCACATTATTGGAATCACTGCCTTCCTTTAAAGCCAGGGAGGTGCCTCTTCTTTCAAGGCATCTTATGTCGCAAAGGTCCTCAAGAAAGATGTCTCTGACTTAAAGAGTTACTTCCAAGAACTAGGTCTTGATGTCTCTTCTCAAAAAGAAAAGGGCGTCGAGGATTTAATCGTCAATCTACATGTAATTAATTTTTATGAAGGTAGTGGAGAGCACAGAAGAGAGAAGAGAGAGAACAAAGAATATAGCCAAGGTAGAAATAGAGGTGGAAGTGGAAATAGTACTAGCACAAGAGGAAGTCAGCATGAAAAGAAGAGTTAATAGGCTTAAGAATAAGTCGGCTTGAAGAGAACTAAGAGAGAGTTGAAGAGAGATTAGGAGCTTTCTAGACTTGCAGCCTAAGTTCCTAATGAAGCTTGAAACCCTTTCGAGAGAAATTAATTAAAAATATTAATAAGAAAACACTTTAATCTCTGCATATGAATAGGTAAATAGATAAAATATTACACTTTAAATTCAAGTAACTTACTCTGAGAAATTTCAATAAGATAGCTGTTCGAGAGCTCTTTCATAATCAACCATGCCTATTTCATTTTGCTTGATGCCGCTCAGCACTTAAGCAGCTTAAGAATTGCTTGCTGATGAAACACCGAATATCCTAAGCACCTTCAAAAAATTGGCCATCGCAATAAAGCCGCTCCTCTATTTATCATAGCTGATCATGAAATCACGTGCTGCTTAGACTTTTGCTTTGTCTAATTTAAAGCTGCCTTGATTGTTTATTAAATTGCCTGAGCTGGCACTATTGTCAAGATTTTTAGTTGTCTGAAGAGTGTAGGATTCAGCATTATTGAGGAAAGTATTTAGGTGGTTAAGGGATCTTTGGTTTTTTATTGATGAGAGTTGATTCCCTGCTCCAAGATAAGATAAGTGCTGTCTATCAGTAAGAGGGTAGTTCAAGCCTAGACTTGGGCTCAAATTTTGACCTTAGATAGATTTATTAAACTTTGATATCATACTTCCTCTTGAGGGTGTGTCTCTTATCTTTTCCATTTAAGCTACATATTGCTTTTAATTAATGAATTTTTTTTGTTTAATAACTTGTTCTTTGGCTTGATAAAGTCCAGACTAGATTTATGAAGACCTAATTCTTGAGATATCTTCACATAGTCAATCTCATGCAATAAACTTCCAGCTCCATTGTTCTCTGCGATTGTTGCTAAACCAGCACCATACAACTACTCTAGCTTTCTTAGCTCTTCCCTTGAGAGGTATACCTTATTCTGGTGGATAATTTTGTTAAAGGTGCTCAGGGGCACAGTGCCTTTTCGCTCAGTATCAGATTGTGCTAAAGCTCGGTAGAGATTCTTCCACTCATAAGCTAGCTTTATTTTTACATCTTCGTTGAACCTCAAACTTTTAGCAGTTGAAGCCACTGAAATCTATAATATAACTCTTTAATTAGTTCAAGTGGTATAATTATAGCTTAATGCACCTAGTCTCTGGACTGATTTAAATTGCAAACTTAAATATAATTTGTTTCTGTGAGCAATAAAAGGCGACACATCTCGAATCTGAAAACCCTTCCTCATCAAAGGAGTAGTACTAAAATAAATAACTTCTATTATTGATAGCTTGAACCTCTTCATCATCATCCTTTTCTTCAGTCTTATTAATTTGTATCTCTAATCCTGAAACATTGTTGAGCTTTTGCATGGAAGCATTATTTTTCATTTAGGGAAGAGGAGACACGCTTTGTGACTATTTCCTATCAAGAAGCAATCCTTTCAAAGGTGTAGTTAACTTATTTTCTTAAGCGTTTAAGTTTGTAGAGTTCTCCTAATTAACTTTCTTAGAGTCAATTTTAACTAGCTAACCTTGCTTTGGCTTTCCAGCCATTGACATCGTGCTAAGTTCACCTAAGGCGACTGTGGATTTACCTTCAATCTTGAGATTTGCCTCATCATCTTCGTCGTCGTCGCTATTATTCATGTCAGTTTTGATAACTTTGCTAACTTTATTAAAGAATCCATCCACTTTGCCAAACAAGCCATCAATTGCTTTATCAATGGTCTTCGCTCCTTGATAGATAGCATCTCCTATATTTTTCCTGCCTTCTTTACTACTTCCTTTGTTAGCACTCATGAGTTGACTTTAGTTAGACTAAAGTAGCCTTGGGGTGATGGAAGTCTACTTTAAGTCACCACCCATTTTATCTATATTCAGGATTAGGTTATTTATCTTCTCCTTGATTGGCTTATAGTTTATGAGATTCTTATTAGAGACTGCACTGAACTTTCTGAAATATGTATATGGAGTTTTGCCTTCTAGCTCGACTGGGAACCATTCTCTGAAAATCTCCTCTAACTCTTCTATAGTTACAAAACCATTTGAATCCTTATCAATCTTCTTAATAGATTTCCAGATTCCTCCCCAGTTAAAATAATCATTCACTAAGATTGATAACGTTTGCTTTCTTTGTAGTGGCCATATTTACAATGAAAGACTCGTCGATCTGAATAAGACCTTTAAGTTTGATATCTTCAATAGCTTGCTCATTATCAGCTTCCATTGTAATCAGCTCGTTTATTCTTTTTAGCCTCGATTGCTTCTTAGCATTTATTAGAGCTTGCAACGATACTAGTCTCTCATTAAGATTAATCAAAAATCATATAAACTACTTAAATTGTCAGGATTATCTTCCAAATACTGCTTAACTTTGAAGGTCTCCCACACATATTCCTTTTCTTTATACGTGAGTGTTACTCCTAGTAAGTTCTTGAGAATTTTCTCTAGCTCCTCAATTTTCATTTGAAAGTCAGCCTACACTATTAACTTAGAGAGTCTCTCCCACTTTTCCTCATCTGCTTTAGCAGCGATGTGAGCGAATTTGTCTTGACACAAGTTCCTCATTATCTTTTAATGCAGTGCGCAGTACTGAGACTTTTAGTTGAAGTTATTATTCTCCCAGCACTTTTCGTATTTGCATGTGACCGCCTTCCCAGGTACCACATCTTGTCTGAAGAAAAGCTGCTCCATAGGACTCACATCCTAGCCAGCAGTCTTTCTCAAATCTTCGAAAACTGATCTTCCCATCTCTATCCGCATCTAGCCATTGGAAGAGTTCCTTAATTAAAGTCTCAGAGGCGTCAAAACCCCACTGCTTAATTATATCTGCGAATTCTTCTAGAACAATAAAGCCAGTCTTTGACTTGTTGAGCTCAGTAAATGCTTTCTAAATGGTAGTGTAGTGATTGTACAGTTTCTTTATGAAACGCTCTTTCAGGTTTTGATTAGAAATAATCTCCCTAATCTTCTTCTAACCTCCAGCGTATTACAAAACTGTCTTCTGTTAGTTCTTATCATACTGAGGATTCTTTTGAGAATCATGGCGAAAGTAGAAAGCCTCCACAGGCTCTATCACACAACCAAACCATCGACAGAAGTCTGTGTAGTTCAACTCAGAACTCAACTTGGAGTTAAAATTCTAAAGTATTTGTACATATATTTTTGAGTTCTTCATTTTGATAAGCATCTTGAGAAGATTAAAGTCAAATTTTGAAGATCCAGAGGAGCCTCCGATCAGCTTTGCGAAATTTTCAGCAGTTACAAATCCATCGAAATCTTCATCAAGGTCTAGGAATGCTTTCCTCACTGAAACCCAGTTGCTAGAAAGTCTTTCCTTCAAATTGTCTTCTATCATCTTCATCTTTTGAGTCAAGTCCTTATTCTTAGTCGATGAAATTTTTGATAAACTCTCACCTCCGAAATCATTAAGAGTAGTAGTAGTGATGATAGACTTTTTTCCAGGTGAGTTAAACTTGTTTTGATCATTATTTATTTCCAGTTTCTCATCCTAGCTCTCAGAATCTGAATACTCATCATCTCCTGCCTACTTGTTGGCTGCATTTCCAGCTGCAGACCCTGCTTCTCGCTACGAGTTGGGAAAGAAATTTTTAGTAAACACTTCAATCTTAAGCTGTGGTACTTTCTTAAATATGGTTGAAGTTACCAAGAACTCTTTAAGTTCCTAAGTGCAAAGTTTAGTTGAAGAAATATAGATCAGAATGGTAATTATTAACCAGATTCTTTTTGATTTGTTAAGTATAATGCGTTATAATAATTTAATCGAGGTTCATTTAGATATCCTAATCAGATTTGAGATGACTAAACTTACAGATTTTGATATTGGCAGCTTGTAACTAATCTTTCCATTTACGAAGTCATCAGCCGAGACATACCCCTTTCCTTGAAAGTCAAGTGCTTGATAAGCCTAGAAAGTAATTGTTAGAAATGGAAACAGCAGACAGTTTTTATTTTGGTTATGTGATATGAGTACTTACAGCTTAAGGATATTTATAGGTTCGATTGATCTCTTTGATAATGAGGAATCTGATTAAATCTTTCTACTTAGGGTAGTCTGCCTTGAGCTGCTATGCCATTTTTACTCCGTAGTTTTTAACCATGAAAGTGTCAATTTTAGCTAGTCAGAATAAGATGAAATTATAATTATTATGTATTGCATTAAATTCTATTTATGAAAGAGTAAAGCTTACAATCTGGTGTTTAAGTGAATTCACAACGCTTTGAGTAGCTTAAGTAGAGGAGGATATTCCGCCTCCATTTATGGACAGACTATTAATGTTCATAGATTAATAATTTTTAATAAATCGATTTTAAGCCTGGAGTTCATGCTATTAAATCCTAATTTTAACTAAAATTTAGACTAAAATTATCTCATTTACTTAACTTAGATAATAGGTAAAATTCTCATTATAATCTACCGGATGTTCCCATTTCGAATACATTTACCACTTTTAAAAAGATAAGTATTCATTTCAAATGTGAAAATTAATTTGAATTAGTGCACCTGAAAAACTCCTCCCCACCAGTATTCTATTGAAGGCCTTCTGCAATTTGGACTTGCTTCTCCTCAATGTTATTCACACTTGAAGCTAAGTTTGCCATTTGGAAATTAATGTTATTCATTTGACTTGAGATCTGCATCAAATCGTTTTAGCTGTATTAATAGAACTCTAAAAAGATATGGCAAAGTTTATTAAAAAAAAGATTTTATAACTTGCTCAAAGCTTAGGCAAAAATAATTTATCTTTATTGATGATAATTTTTGTAAAATTATAAAAGATATTTGAGCATATATCAGTTATAAAAATTAATTTATCCCTTGGCATAATTTAATTTCATTTAAATCAATAGATTTACTTATTACAAGCACGACTAAAATATATGCTATAAGGAGGACGATAAGGTTACTGAGCTGATGGCTAGAATCTCTCTGGGGATTGTTGCTCCTAACTAATAATTCTAGAATTGTGCAAACTCGTCACTGGTTCAATCAATTAAGGTTTCTAAATGAATATTATTCTCTTATGAATTATTCTTACAAATGAAAGATCATTGTCTTTGATATAGTTGAGCACCTCTATCATCTTATCCTCACTGATTGCGATTCTTTGAGTCAGCAGAAGTAAAGTTTTATTCACTAGCTCGATTTCAGAAACGATCTTGTGCAGAGTCTCCTTTACCTCTGGTTTCAGATTTGAATAGCCTTGGACTGTTGTAGGTGGCTTGACTTGTTATTGCACTGGTTGCAGTCTTTAGCAATAATGCTTGCGCCTTACTTGACTGGAGAGCTTCCAGCTTTGGCAGTTGAAGGCCTCTTGTTTCCAAATTTAGAGTTATTTTCCTTTGTCTTATCAGTAGCTTTGGGTCTCTTTGTCTCTTCCGCAGGAATTTTTTCAAACTTCTCCTTATCAGTGACAAACACATCAGTCTACACTTTGGCAGTCAGCCTTGGAGTATTTCAGTTTAGAATTGATTAAGACCTGATTGCCAAACTTGGATTACTGCATCCTTGCCTCCACTGCAAAAGTAGTCTCCGGCAGGAGAGAAAGTAGCACTTGAAGTTGCTCCTTCGTGGCCTATTAGAGTGTACAAAATGTGGCCTCTTCTCAAGTCCCAGATTTTCAAGTTCCCATCGTTGGAAGTTGAAAGCAGATAAGAACCATTAGGATGAAAAGCAATGGAGTTTATCAAATCGGTGTGTGCATCATAGTGCTGTAGGAGTCTGTGCGAACGAACGTCGAAAATCTTAATTTTCTTATCAGAGCCACAAGAAGCGAGGCAAGTACCATCAGGGTGAAATTTAACATCTGAAACCATTCCTGTGTGATCATTAAAAGTGTGAACTAAGGTTGAACCTTCATTCACATCCCATAACTTTACTGTCTTATCATCACTAGCAGAGGCGATCAACCTTGAATAATTTATATGATCTGAAATAAGTGTAACTTATTGAATCAAACGAAAATTAGGCTTTTCTGACCCAGTTGGTGTGTCCTTTAAGTGTCTGGCAAAACTTTTTATCTGCTACGGACCAAATCTACACTAATTTAAAATCAAAATTTGAATTACCTTGACAGTTTTATCATCGGATGCCGATATTAAAAGAGACCCATCACAATTAAATTGAATACTCTTCACAGGTGCTGAATGACCTTTCAAAACATGACTGAATGCCTCTCTAAAATAGTTAAGAAGTTTATATGTTCATACGCATTATTGTTCCATAGTCTAACTGTCCCATCCTTTGAAGCAGACGCAAGATGAGTGCCAGTTGGGTTCACAGCAACATCATATACAGCGCCTTTGTGGCCTTAGAATTTTGATGGTCTAGAGTTTGGCCTAAGTCCCCAAGTCATTATCAAAGCCATCATAATATTTCTACCTAATTTATAAAAAGTATCAGTTGATGAAGAGATAAGTTGTCTGAGATTAGGATTGAAGATCACTTGGGTGATCTTATCTCTGTGTCCCTTAAATGATCTTAAAAGAGCAGGTACTTGCTCGCTTTCTTGAGTGTCTTAGTTCTGATTGAGAACATCATTATTTTCGGCTAAAGTTTTCATCATTTGCCTCCTTCAATCTTATTATATTTAAATTTAAATTCTTAACCTTCATAGATCGTCGTCCTCTTCTCATCAACCTTCCCTTGTAATGATAATCATTTTCGAAGTTTATGAAAGAGGATTATAATCTTATTAATTCAAAATGTAGAAGAGGAAGAGAGTTTATCAAGACTACGACGATGATGATGACTTTGAGTGTAAGTTGAAATTTCCTTCCGTTTTTCCTCTTGGATATATTTTTGGAATAGATTTGAGTAACTTTACATGTAGAACTAATTACGCCTTTTATAGACAACGATGGGGAAATTAAGGCCAAGGCGTCAGTAACTCAGAGCAAAGCAGGCAAACCACAATAATAGTAGAGAAACGCTGCGGAAATCGATTTTGAAGATTTCGATTTCAACTTAGAGTCTCCGGTAAAGAGGAATGTCCAACAGGAAGCGGCATTTTAAGATGATGAGGATCTCAATTTTGAGGAAGGGATTTCTAAGTCAGTGAAGTCAGTCGCTAAATCTGCAGCTTAGAAAAGCAATCAGACTAAGCCTTCAACCGACAAATAGCCCATCAAAAACTAGAACAATTATAGGTTCTAATTAACTTTTTAATCACATGAGTAGTGATGAGGAAGTCTTAGGAGGACGGGAGAGCAACTACCGAGGAAGTAGCGTTTTCAGTAAGAGGGATTAAAAAGACTAGGGGAGAAAGAAATTTCAAGACTCAACGACCAGCAACGGCTTCGACCCTCTCAACAGCAACTAATTCCTAAAGCCAAGTAACACCGACGAAGCCAATAAGTATAAAGAGGCCTAGTTCAGACTTAATTTGCTAGCAAATAGTGACGATGACTACGGCACAGGGGAGTTTGGAAGTTCTAATAAGAGTATTCCCTAAAATTAGGATAAGAATAACCTGCAATTCTCTCAGAAAAGTCTGGGCGCCTTCAATTCATAAAAAGATGCAAAGTATAAAAGCAAGAATAGTGGCCTTATTAAAATAGAGGAAGATAGTTTCAGCTAGAGTGAAGACAGAAGTTCCAAAAATTCAAACTAGTAGTAGCCTTCAAATGGAAATTCTGAGAAGTAGAGTAGCTAAAATAAACTTAATTCAAATCAACAGATGATGAACTCAGTAAAGACTAATCAATCCAAACCAGCTTCAGCATCCAATAAAAGCTTTAAATAGGCAAGTTTAGAAGAATTTAAGTCTGATTAGGATTCACAGTAGATTTAGTTTCTATTTTATTAGAACTAGGAATTCCCTATTCAAGTTGAAGAAGAGTAAAAAAATATAAACTCTTAAGATTCCGTTCCTATACAAATAAAATGCGCCAAATTGTTGATGATACTAGTGAGGATGAAGAATATAACAAGACTGCAACGAATCAGAAAATTATTGATCCTAATTTTTAATGCAAATTTTTAAGAAAGCAACTCCAAGTTAATTTATAAGTTAACAGCAAAGTTTAGCAAAAATAACAACAGCTAAAGCAGAAAGAGGATAGCTCATAGTGAAGAGGAAATTCAAATAATAGGAAAAGACCTCTCTAAAATCAATAATCCAAATAACCTCAAGGGAACAAACCAGCGTTGGCTAATAGCTTAAAATTTTATCAATATTTTTTTTTAATTAGAGATAGAACTAGTTTTCGAAAGCTTAAAAAACTGTGATAAGCTCTAGTGAAGAATCAGAAAGCAGTGACTCAGATCATAAAAATAAAAGAACACTAAATAAACCAAACCTGCTTAGAAATAAGTGAAATAAGAAGTGAAAGGGAAATCAAATGCAACCAATAATAGGCAAACCAAAAGAATCAAAAATTAAAAACTAAAAATAAAAATAGAATTATTACAGTAAATAAAAATATGAACAAATCAATTTGAATGAAAATTTTGGTAATAGAAGAAAAAGTAGTAGCAGTAATTGAATTCGAAAGCTAAGCCTACCCCTTAGAAATCTATCTTGAAGCCTCAGCCAAAGGGAAAGCAAAAACAGATATCTGATTCTTCAGATGAGAGCGAAGCTGAAAAAAAGAACGTGCCACAATCTAAGGTTGCTGCAAATCGATTAAACCTGAAGAAGCAACTTCGTTTATCAATATGCTTATTTTTAAAACCTCTTGCTAAAAATGAAGGGAATAAAGGCTACCAACCTCCTAAACTTAATCTCACCAGTAAATAGAAATAGTAGTAAGACCTAATGAGAAAGAGCTCAGGGCCGCATGAGATAAAAAGCGCTAAGAACTAAAAAAGGGCTTAAAATTAGGATAGTGAGGAATCTGAGGATAGTGAATTAGACGTTACTTAGAATTCCAAAGTAAAAAAGCCGCAGTCAAAAATAGACAGAAAAATCTGCAGCTTAGAAGAAAAGGGAGTGACTCTGAAGAGTCTGATGATTCTTAGGCAACTAAAAATGTAAAAACTCCTTAAACTAAAAGTTAGGGTCCAAACGGAAAGTCAAATAATACCAGCTTTGTAACTTAAAACTAGCCTTAGGCAAAATAGAAATAGGAGAGCTCTTTTTTAAAACCCACTCCTAATGATAATCAGTAGAAAAGTAACATTAATAATAATTAAAAAAGCGATTCTAATTAATTCGGATAAATGGAGAAATAAAATCATAGAAGGCCAAATTTAAAGCAAGATGATTAGGATATATCTGCAAGGAACCCACCCTCAAACAGTATGATTGCAGATAGTGACGATGAAGATTTAAAGCAATTGTAGAAAAAGCTTAACCAAAATTAAGATTAGAAGAAAGGGAAAAATAATTTTCAGAAAAATGAAGATGATTTCTTAGATCTAAGCCAGAAGCAGAGCTCTACTTCGAGAGCAGGATTGGAAAAGCAAGTTACTAATGTTACTGAAATTGAGATGAGAAGACAGAAGCCCCCTCAATTCTAAAAAATTGACTTTTACTCTTAAGAGAATTTTCCACTAAAAAATAAATAGCTTGCTCGTCCTCAAGAAGTTCAATTAATTTTTATAAGAGTAGAGAAGAGGGAACGAGGCTAAAAAAAGAGGAAATTAAAGAGACTAAGATGATGAAGAGAGCGCTAGCAACTAGAGTAATGAAAGCAGTAGTGTAGAGATACTTGAAGATGAATATGATAACTCTTAGATATCAAAGACTACTCAAAATAAGCAATATGCTAAAGGTTTTACAAAGTAGAGAGCTATAGAGTAAAATCCCTCCTCTGTTGAAGAGAATGATGACGAAGAAAAGAATCAATTTGCTCTCGAAACGAACTCAGAAAATTAGTTACTAGAGCAGAAGAAAAAGAATAGAATGTCAGTGAAAACGGAGAACTTCTTTGACTTTAGATATAAACAGCTTTTAGAAGAGGAGCCTTAGCCAGATGACTGCAACTTTCTTGAGGAACAGGGAGTAGCCTGGACTGATCTGAATAAGATAAATCATTACTTTGAAATCAAGAAAAAAAGTAAGATGAAGAGAAGGAGAAGAATGATGAAGTACCAGAGAGTAAGAAATCTATTTTTCACAAGCAAGTGGTTTGTTTTCTTCCACTTATTTGAGAATGTACTTTTCTGGATGGTGGTCCTTGTCTTTCCTATAATATCCGTTATTGGTTGCGAAAAGGGTTTCCAGTGGATGAGTCATGTTGGTATGGCTTTTTATCTTGGCCTGTTTCTTGTATTTGATACAGTGTTTGCCTTTTAGTACATTACAAGCGAGAATGTGCGAACTGAGCTGAAAGGGTATAAATTCAATAAGACAGACAGGGGTGGAAAATGCTGCCACATGATTGGAGTTTACTTTTACTGTTTTCTGGAAATGATAGTAACTTCGATAGGACTTATGGATATCTACTGCGATATGGCTTTCGCTGTTTTAACCTAAAAAGAGGGCATTTATAATCTATCTACAGTAGCTATTTTCTCATTGTGCTTAATTGCTCTGCCTAAAATTTACTCATTCGTCCTGTAGATACTGATAATCTTTTGCTATGTCAGAGAGGAAGACAAGAAAAGGAAATATATCTCCAGAATACTGATTCTAGATGAGTTTAGAATGCAAGCAGCGAACGTTGACTATATATAATTTTAAAAGAGCAAGCTTGATCTTCAGTATGGTCTCTATAAGTTTTTGTTTGAGGACATACCCATGTTTACATAAATTATAGCTTATTAATATTTGCTATTGTTTGTAGTTAAGTGCATTTTCCTGACCTAATACGATTGTGGAAAGCAATATCAAAATGGCATAGTCTATTGCGGCCTGCTAATGGCAATCTTCAATACTTATTTCGGCCTCTTATACAGATTTGCAAGCTTTTGCTACTATAGAAAGAGAATAAGGAGCTACAAAGATAAGGTTGAGATTAAAGTGAGTAACTTGGATCTAGCGCAGTATGGATTTAGGAATATCCGTGAAAATTTGATGATTTATGTTTCATTTTAATTTGAAAATCTGAGGGCCAATAGAAAGGTTTAGTCAATCGTTTTTCTTGGCCAAAACTACCAATACTAGGCAATTGATCAGAGCAACATCAAAAAGTATGAAAAATTTGTAGATGCTATTGTCAGACCAGAGAGAATAAATAAAGTGTAAGAAAATAGTTTTAAAGTCTTGACTTTTTATTTATCGTTAGTTTAAGAATTTGAGATACCTGACAATCTAAGAGTGCAAGCTATGTCCCAACTTCATCCTCCAGCTAAAGTTATTCTTGGATGGGAACGATACTCTCGCCAGGATTTCGCTTATTCATAACAGAATGGCAGAGGATAATTGCTATGAGCTTTTAGAAACTTGCCTAGAGCACCCAAATCTAGAAGTAATACAGCTTGCAGAGAGAAACTACAAACCAGAGGAGACAGTAGAAGAAGTTAAAGGCAAAGGAGAGAAGAGTTAAGATAAGAAATAGAGAAAAGATAGCTAGCAGCCAATATTGGATAAGCCAAGTGCTATATCTGTCTGCAGAGGAATCTAATTTAGACTACAGCAAAGTGAAAGTCTAAAACTCATAGAAATAAGGTATCTTCAACTGTCCAGACAAATTTATTAAATAATTTTGCAAGCCATTTTCAAAGGATTGGCTAAAAATAAGCAGCTATAAAGACTTGTTCTAACAAATAACTCGCTAAAATTGGCAACCTTGAATGAATATAAAATGCTTGGAGAGTCCTTGAAAGTAAATTAATGTTTACAATGCCTTGACTTGCAAGAAAATGATGAGCTAAATGATAATATTGACTTTCATAAGGAGTTAATAGACAATCTCTGTTCTGCTGTGACCCAGAGCAATAATAGAGATAGTAACGGAGACTTGGTAATAAAAGGGCTGAGAAGAGTTTGCGTAACAACCGAGTCTCTTGAAGTGAAGGCAGCTTATCTAGAGTTGCTAGATGCAAGACCTGAGGTTGTAGTTTTCATTGGCAATAAGCCTCTGGAAGATGTAGATATTTAGGAGTGAATAAGTACTATAATGATGATCTAATAGATAATTTAGTCTTAATTTCAAAAAATTAAAGTTTCACTCTAAGCAATTTCATTCTCTCTTCTGCTTTGATGGTGATGCATGCTTTTTGCATTAGAATGACTGTCTTGATTACCTTCTGGATTTGAATTCCTAGCTTTCTTTGAGTGGGGACCTCTGCCAAACAAGGGGTAAAAACAGTCTATGATTAATGCTATTGGCAGAACAATTGTGGAGAGCACTCCCAAGAAATACATGTAGGCCTTTAGTCTGTTGTTATTCCAGTGTTCTATAAAATATATCTTATAATTAATAATTCAAGATTCACTAGATTCTGATAGCTATCTATCCAAAAAGCATGTAGAGATTACTTTTCGCCTTTCAGAATTGATGAGATTAAGCCAAATGAGATGTTTCTAAAATTCCTTTCACCATCATAGACTTCATAATTTCTAAAGTACTCTTGTCCTTCCATATCTTTAATAACAAATATGCCTGGGCTATCAAATCTTCCAAGGTTAAAGCTTATTAAGTAAATATTAATAGACGAAAGTAAATGGAATCTTCAGCATATAAATTGGTTTAGTTGAACATATTCTCATCATCAATGTCAATAATTGCAAATTCGTACTTATCACAGAGAGTATCTGTACTCATATACAAGTCTTCTAAAGTCATAGAGGAAGTCTGTGGTTAAATAATTTGTAACTTTTCCTGCCAATCCAACAACAACAAGCTTTCCTTTTAAGCTGTCAATATAGGTTTGATTTTTAACATGATTATCATAATCCCACACAAGCAAATCCTAGAACTAGAATTCTTGTACTGCCTGCTCCATTAGTACCCTGGAAAGAGCAGGATTTTTCTTGTTATAGCTAACTTCAATAGACTCTGTGAAGTTATAACCTATACAACTCAGAGTAGAGATCTACTCTTCTTGTGCAGTAGTATTAGTTTCATTATAATGCATGAAGTAAAATCTCTCTCTATAAAGTGCAGACACTTCAGAGAATTGTTAGAGCAACCTGTGGTCTGCTGATTAAAGAAGGAAAATGACGTTTCTGCTATCTCTGACATCATCTGACTCCGCTATATTAGCGAGATCACCCATATATTCGAACAAAGGAGCAGGAATGGTGAACATCATTGCCTTCTTTATAACGTACTGCTTTTAAATTGGACTAGTGAACTTATAAACCATTAGCTTGAAGCCACGTTTATCTTCAATAAATAGTTGATTGAGTCCCTTTGGAGTGTTCCTCAGGATGTGCTCAGATGGAATAATCTGAAGTCTTGCTGGCTTAAGTTGATGACCGTGTCCCAGTTCATTACAGAGCTTCCTTTGATAATCCATAATGCATTCAACTCTTCTGAAAGCAATCTACTCCTAGATGATACTGGCAATAGACTAGAGTTTATGGGATATTTTTATCTCTTCTATTGCTTTGAATATTTCCTCGTCTGCAATCGAGCATTTAATATCTTTTTGGTAGCACATTAACAAGAAGTAGGTCTGAGGAATCTTATCAGGCGTTGTCAAAATCAAGTTAGTTTCCTTCTCAGACAACAACTCTAAGTTTTTCCCATGAACACTTGAAAACTGTAATAAACACAATGTCGCAAGAATAAGACCCATTAATTTGAGTGAGAGACTTGCGCGATGATTATTCTCTGCCATATGCTATTATTTAGTTAAAATTATTTATTCCCTGGTTAAAATGAATCTTCTTTGATTGCTTTTCATATGATTATATATACGTGATGGTAAATTAAAATCAATTTGGACTGTTTCTTTCATATTTTTAGTAATGACAGATAACTCTAATGATTATGTGAGCAAGATTGACTTCTCTCTTTTGGAGAGAAAGCTACGACTTGAGTTTGAGAAATAGGTAGATAAGAAATTAGAAGAATACAGAAAGGACATGGAATACGATCTCAAATTGAAAGCGACAGCAGAGAAGAAAGATGTTCTTGAGAGTTTGGAATGGCTGAGGTCGCACGTTGAAGATCTAACTAAGTTCACGCAACTGCAAGAAATCAGTATGAAGGGCTTCGACCACGTGGAGCAGTACTTTATGCACAGTATGCAAGAGCAAATAGATATAGCGACTGAGAAGAATCAACAATATGTCTAGTAAAATTAAGAACAATTCGAACTAGTGAATGAACAGAGGATGGCTGAGATTATTAATGAGTAGAATAGCTTCAAAAACGGTTTAGAGTCGATTAAGGAGCTAACAGTGAAAATGACAGTTCTTTAAAACAAGCTAGAGGACAAAGCATCATACCAGAACTTAAGAAATTTAGAGCACTAACTTGATGAATTCGTGCGATAGCCACAGCTGAAGCAAATTACTGACTCTATGAACTCAAAGTGCGAGCAAGGCGATATTGAACTCTTGAGGAATGAGTTACGATTCGCACAGACCTAATTAGTTCAGATACAACAAATCAGCAATTCTTAACAGAAGTTAATAGACAGACTTGAGGAGGATTTTAAAGAGCTCATAGAAAATAATTAAGCTGCTCATAAGAAACAGTCTGATGCTTTGGCCAAGTAAAGAGAAGATTTGGAGAAGAAAATCATGGGCGCTAAAGACATGTTGAAGAATTATATGAGAGAGCAGGAGGTGGTAGTTACAGAAATATATCATAAAATTGAACCTAAAGCGACAATTAAATCTTTGGATGAGCTGAAAGACATGATTATAGAAAAATATGCTCTGAATTCGCACCTGAGAGATCTTAGATAAGAAGTCATACCTCCCATTAACGAATTTATCTTTAAATTTAGGAAGCTAATTAAAGAGTTTTAAGATGGCTATCTTTAGATGAAAGAAATGGTGAGGCGTTTTGATGAAGTTCTTACAGATAAGGCATCTAAAATGGCGATTAGTGAACTAGAGTTCTTTGTTGAGCATCACTATGTTCAGTTAGTTAATTATTTTTAATTCATGTAAAAAAGAAATACTGGGATAAGCTGTAAGAGGAAATAAAAAAGACCTTAGAGCACAATAGGTAACAGTTAAAGTTATGCAAGAGTCAGTTAGGATGTTTGAAGCTAACATGTCTGAGGAGATTTCCACAGCAGTCAAAAAGTCACTCGCTAAGTCTATGCAAAGTTATGAGAAAGTTCTTAACCAGTTTTCCAAATTTTTCGACTAAGAGGAACTGAACAAAACACTCGACAGAAAATGTGACATCGAAGTGGTCCAAACTTTGCAAGACATTAAAGCTAACAAAATAGATTTAGAGGCCTGCTTGAATTTGATAGACAGCGTCCACGCCAGACTTAAGCATATGAGTATCATTACAGTTGAGTTAGCAAGATCTTTTTAAAGATTATTTATCACTACTTCCCATTAAATCTAGCAATAATTATGAGACACTGAAACTAAAAATGCCCTGATAAACCGAAGAGACTATCTGTTCAAATAGGCTTAGGTAACTGCAGCTTGGATTGAAGATTTTAAAATTCAAAAAACTGCACCAGGAGAGCTTGAAGCCATAGCCCCATCTAACTCTAATAAACTCAATTCATCATTTTATTTACTAATGACAACACTACAACAGCTAAAGCTTCCTCTCGAGTAGAGACAGCAACTAGAATCTAAAGACAATTGAGTGTCTAAATAACTGATATTCCAGATAGTTTGAGAAAGTTTGAAAAGCTACACTAAAAACTCTAGGATCATATGAGATAAGACATGCCAGTTACACTTAAGAGATGGAAGAATTAGCAAAGTAAAAATAGACTCACTGCTCAGCAGAGCTCTATTTAAAAGCAGTCTATATATAGCACTCAGAACAACTTCTTCGACCTTTTTAATAACAGTTCCGATCCGCTTTTGATGCAGGTGACAGATATGAGGAACGGTCAAGAAACCTTTCATCTTGACTATAAGAAATCTCTTCAGCATATATAAGCAACAAGAAGGCATAAGAACAGTTTTCAGTCCATGAGAGGAAGCGTTAATGGAAGTCCTATTAGCAGAATGGATTTTGGAGCTATTGCTGCCTCTGCAAATAAGGATTTTTATAGCATTGATAATTATGTATTAAGGATAATGGACTTGGGGAAGCTAGTATGGGATTCGATTTGAGTGTGAGCGTGGGACAACATGGAGAAATAGTTCAAGTGAATTAGATAAAAAGGAGTATGGCTAGCAGAGGTAACACGGCTGGAATCTCGAACTTCAATTAGACTCCGACTAAATCACTTCTTGAAATAAACTAAAACACTCGCTAAAGCATCCCTGGCTCTCGATAAAAGAGTATCGAAGAACATAGTTTGCAATCTGGAGCCACTACTAAAAGAATTACTATCTTTAGAAACAACTTGCAGTAGTCTAGTACTAATAAGAAGCTATCGAAGATTGATCCAAGTAAATTGAGTTTATCAAAGGACGTTGTTTATACTGCCCATGGAGTTATGAATGTTCCATTAGTTGCTGAGGGAAGCACAATTGAAAGCAAAAATAATTAGTCCTTTACTGACGCTGTTAGGAATAAGGGGGCTCCATAGAACTCTCTGAAATCTAACAGCAGCAATAGAGGAATCATTTCCAGAGGCAATGATTATTAAAACAGCAATAAATAACAGTACGGTAATTGACTATCAATCTATTTGAAACTAATTAATCTTAATGAGCAAGAAACAAGTTAATTAAATAAGGAAATCATGAAATAACTATCTTCACTCGTCGTTTCTCTTTTTGAACATAATATAGTCAAGCCAAGCAAACTCTAATGACTCCATTGCAAGATTGGTATTGTTGTCCACCTCTCCAAAGTGACCAGACTCTTTTATATAGCAAAAGATTAAACTTTGTTTTTATCTTTGTCAAATCTGACTACGATGTTTTTAGCTCCGAAGTCTGGGAATCGTTTCACATCTAGAGCTAGGTCCCTAATTTTTTCTACAAATTTCATAGTACCCCAGGCTGGAACTCTGGGATCATTGAGAGCCACATTCATAAATGTTGCAGGATACTCTCTGTTGGTAAGGTTTTCATACGGAGAGAAGGAGTGAATAAGTTTATAAGCGTTCTCATCAGTTATAGGATTTCCAAACTCCAAATGGTCAGTTACTGCAAGAGGTAGAGAATCATCTAGCAAAGAAGTTAGCACGTCTAAGAAAGGGACATTCAAAATACAAGCAAAATAAAATTATTAAGCTCTAAAGAGTTCTGGATACAAATTCAGGACTGAGTGAGCAACGAGGGTACCTCCAGCACTGCTTCCTTTTGCAGCTAGCAAGTTAGGATGGGTTATTCTCTGTGATATCAGATGCTCGGCGCATGCTATAAAATCTTTGAATGAGTTTGGCTTCTTCTGAAGTTTGCCTTACTCATGCCAATAAATTCCTCTTTCACCTCCACCTCTTACCATCGCTTGAGCTATCACCCATCCCTTTTCCATTGCTGTTGTTTACACAATATTCCGTAAATATTTTTATTTACTTGAATTTATTAACTATTTCAATAGGATTAATGGTAAGATATATGAAATCATATATTTTTACAAAGATTTTTCCATTTTTTAAATAGAATAAGAAAATAACTTTGAAAGTGTTTTTATAAAATATTAAACCCTTGAGATAGATTAAGTCCATAAGCGCCATATGCTTCCAAAAGAGTTCTATTTTTCCTATTAAGGATCAGGCCTTTCTTGAAATAGACTTAATCTTATTTATCATAATTAAATAGACATTAAGAGGAACCAATTCCCCATCGTGTGAAGGAACCATCAATTGCTTGCACTCAAAGTTATTTCTGACTATTTGAGGAGACCCAGTAAGTTTGTATTCTTTGATAAGAGTCTTAGACTATTTAGAGTGGTTATATTCGTATAGCCTTTAGTAAATGAAGGGAGAAGAATAGGTATAGCGCAAAGTTGTTGCGTTGTAGTCAGAGTTCAAGCAAGGAGCTATTTCTCCAACATCATCTACCACTATCGAATTGAACTATTTAAATATGTAGATACATATTTATCTATTTAGTATTAAGATCCTAAATTAGGATTTCAGGTCTGCCGTTGTTGCGGACGTAGATAGCTAAGAAATCTTTGAAACCATCGAACTCATTAATTACAAAGCCCTCCTATCCAGCTTAAGTAGCCGATCCTCCCAGCAAATCTTCCCACTTATCATCAAGTGTAATAGGCCCCTATATTTATTCAGTTGCAGTACTTTCATACTCTGCTTTTAATTGCTAATTCTGCAAGTAATGTTCATCCTTCAGAACCTGTATTTTATAATTCTTAGATTTAACTCCATGATTAGTTATCATCATGAAGAAATCTCTCAAGTGATCAATATGAGCTCTAGATCCTGCTCTTCGAGGAACTAATTTAGTAGGCATCAAGCTACTTTAAGATTCTCCTTCACTTGGAAATCTTTTCAGCAGCCATATTTCAGAGTCCTCTTTGGTGCTAGAGTTTATAACTAGATACTATCTGTCCTTTGTAAGATTGATATCGATATAGTGAGTGGGATCTGAATCAACGAACACTGAAATAAAAATTTCAAAATCCCAAAATTCAAACTGTCTGTTCCTTCATAGTCTTGAAGTTGAGCTGTTTAACTTTACAAGGGCGGTTCATTTCGTTAGTCTCAACATAGAATATAGTGTCATTATCAGCTCCAAACTCAATCTAGCTCACTCCATCAAGTTTCACATTCATCAAATACTGTCCTGTCTTCATATCCTTTACCACTCCAGTGAGTTTCTCTGTGTTTCCAATGTCGAGAGTCATAGCAACCATAGAGTGATCGTCACTCATCGCGAATTTGCTGAGAATAGTCTTTCTCAAATTCCTCTGATTCAAAAATGGGATCTCCTCCAGATCTATTACTTTCTCTGAGATTTTCAAGAGCTCTGCTTCACTTCTAGCAGTACTTGCCATACTTTCCTTGAATCTCATGTACACCTCATAGTAACCATTATCTGATAATAAAATGAAGGTTGATGATGGATTGTTCTTATTCTTCTAGACTCCAGTTGCAGGATTAGAGTATTCCTTTGTTTGCATGAAGTACAGATACTCCCCATACCTTTCAGGCATAGATTGTACTTGAGGACACCCCCTTCCAAAGACAGTCTTTCTCCATTAATCGTAATGAAATTTCGTAAGATCAACCCAGTGGTTGAAGTTTTCTTCCTCTCTCTTGATGATTCTATTCTGCCATTTTTTGTCATTCCTTATCTCTTAATAGTCGTCGAACCTGCTAAAATTAAGCTATTGATACTGGCATTTTAAAGAAAGAACCTGAAATGAGAATGAAATTTAGTTAACTTATCCGCAATTTAACTGCCTTGTTTCGCAATCTTTTATTCACTGTCATAAATCTTCTGATTGATATTGCTATTACCAGCAGACACAGCAACTTGTGAGAATTATCTGCAGTTCTTGAGATTTTAAGAACTCTAAAATTTTTATACTAGCTGACGTGCCTTTTAAACCCTAAAGTTTTAAAGAATGGATTAATTATTCATTCTTAATATGGTTTACATTTTATAATGTTTTTATAATCGCTAATTTGAAATATTAAAATTCAATCTTCTTCTTCCTCCTCCAATAATGATTATCCATATATCTATTTTCGTTTACTCTTGGAAATATGTACTTTCTTCCTCTTTGTTGTTTAAATATTTTTAGAGCTAAGATCTTAGTGAAGCCTTTCTTGACTTTGAATGGGCAGGAACTGGCAGATATCAGACTGCTAGAAAACACTAAGATTACTCTGACGACTAGCAACTTAATCGATAACATCACTATCTCAAAGGAGTTTGAAGATGTCAAATTTAATGACTAATAAGAGTATGAAGTTGAATTCCAAGTCCCCAACAACCTTTCCAAAATTTAAATCTAAGTAAACACAGAAGTTCATAAGTTTAATCATTTTTATAAGTAATGAATGCCTCAAGGGGAGACAAATCTAATTTCTCATAACTCAATTTAAAGTACTTTCAAAATCAATGGTCACTCTAGTGATTACGAATTTTGCGAGACTTACTTGAGAAATTATCAAAATGCATTTTCTCTAATAATAAACTTCGTTAAGGGAAAGAATGGAGAGCCAAAGAAGGGAGTACTAGTTGACTTTACTTTCAAACACAAGTATTACTATGATAAAATCTCCATTACTCTTAAAACAGACCACCTTGGAATGATTATGCTGGGCAGACTAAGAAACATTACTCAAGTTATCAAAATGTTTATAACAATTTTTAAGTGAGTGCTCGACCCAGAAGCAGCAGAATGATTAACCAAGGTGAGAGATTGTGGACGCTTCCTGAGAAATTTGAGCTACGCTACCCCAGAAGTATGGATATTTTGACTAGTGAGTCAATTAAACTCCCTTTTAAGCACTCTTAGGTGAAGCCGACAAATCTTTCTTTCGTTTAAGTAAAATTGAACTAATTCGGCTTCATCAAAAACTGCTTCGACTTAGTTAAGTTAGAGGAGAATAAATCGAATGAGTATGGTGTCAACCATATTTTGATAGACAAGGACTCTCTAGAGGAGGGTACTTATCAGTTACTCTTAAAGAAGGAGGGAATTACGATATTACTATAAGTCCACAATGGTGAGCTTGTGGAACTCTAGTTTCATTCTTTAGAAAGATCAAATGATTGAGAGAATTAAGCATTTAAGGTATAGTTAATACAGATTCTTTGAGAATAGATAAGCTTTAAATAGAGAAGGCTCTTCCAGCTGAGGATGGATCTGATAAACTTCTAAATACAGTTAAGGTTACCTTGGGTGGAGACTTTATTTTGTATGAATTGAGGTTTAATTGGATTCCAAAACTTTTTGGAGAAGTCTGCAGCCACTTGCTTCAATCGATTTTGTTAAATTAGATTGTTGACTCTCTTGAAAAAGTTGTGTTAATTATAAGACATCTTTAGCAAGCCTTCTGCAGATGGTAAATTTGCTGATTCTTATTTGACTTTTAGGGTTAATTGATCATCTATTTTAAAATTAAAAATTAGAAAATATCTTATTTCTCTATAATAGAATTGTAATAAATGACTTAAAGGAATATGAGAAGACCAAAAAGAAGAAAATGATGAGGTAAGATTTTGCTTAAAGAGTATAGATAGGAATTATTTAATAATATAATCTATTAAATTGCTGCATTAAATCAGTGATGGAAAGCAGTAAATCCCATTAATTATTGTGATTTTACTGGAAAAGCGATGAGAACTCTATATCTTTATGATATATAGAGCACTCTGTTCATAGTGATAAAAGAGGACTAATATAGGTTGAATACGTTTGTGTTATCGCAGGTTGATGTTCTTAAAATAAACGGAAATATTTGAGGATTATTTTAAAAAATAATGAAAATGAAGAAGAGGAAGAAGACAAAGGCAATAAGTAAAAAGATGATACCCTTAGGAATGCTTTGAATATTTTGAGTACTTCTTGTAAGCAGCTGCTAAGCTTTACTAATCAATACTATTATGGTGTAAAATACTAAAGTTCAAAAATGTTTTACCATTTTATTTTAGATTGAGAGAGATTTACTTAAAATAGCTCAATTCAACTCGGTAATCTAACATCAGAGTCCGCAAAACAAGAATTTCTACTTCACTCATTCTGGTAAGATTCATTTAATTCTACTTAATTCTGTAGTTGCAGTTGATGAAGAAGAAGAAGGCATAACAGAATTGTTTAAAAGATCAAGCTAAAAATAGATTTCTAAAACTATTCTCAAATGCACTTCTTGTTGCAGCTTAGATCTAAATGCAAATAATACTATACTCCTCTATATTCCTAATAAGTTTATTTTAAGAACATCAACCTGCGATAACATAAACGTATTCAACCTATAATAAAAAAATATCTTCGAAAGAATTTACTTGTTATATATTTAAAATAAGTTTATGAGCTAATTATTATAGAGAGAAAAAGCTTTAATTTCTAACAGTCATCTACAACCATATTTTTTCATATTTCTTCATTTTATCCAAATTATCGATTTTAATTAAATTCAAATTAATAACTATTTTACAAGAAAATCTGTCAAACATGAAGAGTGTGATTATAATAGAGAATTTAAGAAAAAATAATTTATTAATCAAACAACATTAAGGGTTGCAAAAATGTAGTTTTGATAGCCAATCAATATTTGACATGAATTAATTCATTGAATTTTTCACAATATAAATATATATTTATTGAGATTTAATACTTGCTCTCTTCTTCAATTCAAATTTATTTTTCTAGTTTATCTATTATTTAAATTTGAGATATTTCATCATATACTTGTCAAATCTATTTTAATTTAAATGCTAATTTGTAATTAACAATTAACTTCTCTTATCTTATTTTTTAACTTTACAAATTGAGCAATTTTATACTTGTCTTTTAACTTAGCAATATATGTCTATATATTGTAAGAATCAGGGGTGAAGTCAAAATTGGAAAAATAAATTAATTAAGCAACACTGAAAGTCTTCTCCTATATGCAGGATAAATATAGACCCGTGCCAGAATAATTGGACTCAGATCGACAGA
>JAJKFJ010020818.1:0-28998 GCA_027382625.1 Tetmemena sp. SeJ-2015
AGTGCAAAAGATGTCAGTTATTGATGTTCTTCATCTTTCTTATTTATTATTAGATAGCTCCATATTTATCTCTTATTCTGCTTGATTTTGCTACGAATTAAGTTCAAAACGCAGTTAGTAGTGCTAAAACTTCCGTTAGCAACCATGTTAGTAATGTCGACGTCACGAAATGCTTAAAAATAGCTGCTACTATTTTCATTACAACGCGAATGAACTGCTACTAATTAAGTTGCAGCAACTTTAGTATTGCTACTAATTAAGTTTTAAGCAGTATAATTAGTATTAATTTAATGGAGCCACCACATATAAAAAGGAGCTCCATCTTCAAAACTTGCACCTGATTCGTTAGAACAACTAGTACTCGAGCAAGATGGTGGAAAAACAGGAGTGATGTTCAACTCAGCGTCTACCTTTTTCGCTAACATTGCCTTGTGTACGCTGAGATTGTAAACATCAAGCTCACTTTCGCTATTCTGTCATTAATTCACTTTTAACTACCACCCTGCTTGTCAAATTATAATAAACTTAGCAATATGGGTATCAATCGAAAGTGCATTTCAAGGCAAGGAAAAGTTAAACTTTTCACTATGGCTGAATCCTCAATTTTGGAAGCTTACTCTTTTAGGAAGTATTATTTTTGAATAATATGCACTGCTACATTAAGGTTCTGTTTTCTCCATCAGGAGTCCAGATAGAGGTGATATCACAACACAAAGTCCTCCTAATTTTTTAAGAACTATCGAATGCTACCTAAATTGTACCAAATGACCACTTTTCTAACTGTAAAGAATCTGAAGAGTCTTCAGATTCTTTACAGTTAGAAAAGTGGTCATTTGGTACAATTTAGGTAGCATTCGATAGTTCTTAAAAAATTAGGAGGACTTTGTGTTGTGATATCACCTCTATCTGGACTCCTGATGGAGAAAACAGAACCTTAATGTAGCAGTGCATATTATTCAAAAATAATACTTCCTAAAAGAGTAAGCTTCCAAAATTGAGGATTCAGCCATAGTGAAAAGTTTAACTTTTCCTTGCCTTGAAATGCACTTTCGATTGATACCCATATTGCTAAGTTTATTATAATTTGACAAGCAGGGTGGTAGTTAAAAGTGAATTAATGACAGAATAGCGAAAGTGAGCTTGATGTTTACAATCTCAGCGTACACAAGGCAATGTTAGCGAAAAAGGTAGACCCTGAGTTGAACATCACTCCTGTTTTTCCACCATCTTGCTCGAGTACTAGTTGTTCTAACGAATCAGGTGCAAGTTTTGAAGATGGAGCTCCTTTTTATATGTGGTGGCTCCTTTAAAATTAATACAAAATTTAAATCTTAAAACTTAATTGTAGCAAACTAAAGTTGCTGCAACTTAATTGTAGCAGTTCATTCGCGTTGTAATGAAAATAGAGCAGCTATTTTTAAGCATTTCGTGACGTCGACTTTTACAACATGGTTGCAACGGAATTTTAGCACTACAACTGCGTTTTGAATTTAAAATTCGAGAAAAACAAGCGAATAAGAGTAAATATGGAGCTATTAATAATAAAAAGAAAGATGAAAAAATAAATAAATTTTTTTGAAGTTTGTGAGGTCGTTAAAAAAACTTAGTAGAATTTAAATTTAAAGTAAAGTAAGTAAAGAAAAATTTGAGGAATAAATATAATAATCAATTTCAAAACCAGCATTATTACAGTCTAGTTAAGAAACCGAAATTACTATCCTATGTAAGAGAATTTAATAAAAAAGAAGAATTAAATTAGATATTTAATTAAAAGGAGCAAATGAGAGGCAGTTAAAGTTTGTCTATTAAATAATTATTACACCATTCAATTTAGCATAAAATTCTAAGAACTTTTTATCCTTGCAATTTTTTTCTGGGAGCGCTCAGTCAAGAGTTATAAGCGAAACAAGTTTAATTATAGCTTGTATGAAAATGAAGATGAGTGCGCACATCAAATCTCGCTGTAGAGAGATGATTTGAAGTTGATCAAAGAACAATTTCGTATTAATTTTTGATAAGTTATCGAACAAGCTGTAGATCAGGGGTGAATTTGTGATTTCAACAGCACCGAAATTTCCAAAAATAATAATAATAAGTAGAGGCCTCTTCATTATTTAAAATTTGAATTTAAGATGGCAACCCACCTAGCTAAGAAACGAGTAAAACCTTGTAAACTTAATATAAATTAATGTTCCGAAAAGCTACCAAACAAGATGCTGTGTGCACTAAGCGCAAGGGGAGATCTGTTATCTTGAACTCGAGAAAGAGATCTCTTGCTTTAAATTGCCATGCCAAGAGTTGAGTAGTCGATGGGCGTTTAAACTATCGCACCTTATGTTCCTCTTGCTGCTGCTCTAGATATCTATGAGGAAAAGAAACTTTTTGAATGCGAGTAATGTCAATGACAGTTCGAATATCCTCAGACCCCTCAAGCGGCACATAAAGGGGCCACTCGGGAAAAACCCAAAGATCTATATGAAGCATTAGAAAGTGGGGAAGGTCGTTTACCCTTTTAAAACTTGAGAGCAGATATTTTTCTAAAATCTGTTTTCCCTTTTAAGAAACCCTTTGGAGAAGAAGCCATGGCGATTTCCGTAATTGAGGTTTAAAAAAAAAAAACCCTTTAAAAAAAAAAAAAAGTTGGGGCCCCTTTAAAAAGAACGAACCTTGAAAAAGGTTCAACTGGGGGAGGAAGCAAGAGGAAAAAGAGAGGAAGTTTGGATTTCATGAATCAGAAGCCTTGTGTTTTGGTGTCAGTAAAGTTTCAGCTAGCTCAAACCCAAAAACTCCAGCTTGAATTTTTGAAACCCTTTGGAGGAGTGTGTTCAAAATTACCTCCCCTTGCTGATGCAAAGGGGAAGAGACACCATCATCAAGAAGGTTTTGCTTACGTTTTCCCCTTTAGGGAATTTTCCCTTTGTAAAAAAAGGAAGAGAGGGGGTTTCTTAAAGTTTCGCAAAAGAATTTGACAGTTTTTGGAAAGAAGGGGGGACAAAAACTTAAAGCTAGACGTTCTTCATTTTTTGCTGGTGTTCTTATCAAACATAAATTACATCGCCATTCGCCTTTTTTAAAAGGGGGATAATAAGAAAATTTCTCAGCACGGGGGCGCAAAAATTTACTAGCTTATTTGCTATTTTTACTGACCCCCTTAGAGGAGTGATGGGTTGCTGATTTGGGTTTCCCTGCAAAAAGAAAATTAAAAACCAGAGAAATCATGAAAAAATTTGAACCAGTCAGAGCAACTGTAAATAGATTCAACGGAGTTGTAAGAAGAGAAAACTTTGGGAAGCATCGGTGGAAGGAACTGCGGCTACTTCCCATAAGAAGTTTTGGTAAAGGGTTTTCAGGGGCAGGGGGACTTTTGGGTCTTTTATTTGCAATCATATTTTAAATTTGGATATGAAACAAAGGAATACTACTTAGGGGTGAAAGTGAAAAATGAGAAATATAAATTCGCAAAAAGACATTGTAAGATAGACAAGGGTTTAGAACCTTTGAAAAAAATTAGTAAAAAAAAGTTTAAAAATCAAGCAACCTAGGAAAACCCAACACTCAGTTATCTGAGATAGGAAGCACTTAAAGGTATAAAATTCAGAGAAAAAGGGCCGACGTCAAGGTCACCTTCCTTTGAAGACTTTAGATTGCCCGTTTGGGTTAAAATTTAGCATCATTATAAGTATTATGGGAAAAATAGAAAAAGGTTTTCGCGAAATTTATGATACTAAAATACACAATTTTTGAAAGGAATAGCACACCTGCCAAGATTTTGACAACTTCACTGCAATTCAAAAGTTAATCATTCAAAATTCTTACCTTGTATTGTTGGAAAAAGGAGTTTTTTAGAGCTTTTTATTCTTTCTAATTCTTATTTATGCTTCAAGTTTTACTCATTTTGATCAGATCCTTCCTCTAATTAATAAATAAATACATGAAAAGAGTTTACTATACCTTAGTGAAGATCTAAAGCTTGTAAATATATGTAGTTTGAAAGTTGACCTCTTAGTTGAAAAATAGATAACTCAACAAACGAATTCTGCTTCTCTAGGAGGATGTTGAAAACCCATTTTATATTTAATGAATAAATGAAACTAAACTTTTATTAATTATCAGATCAATAGTTAATTTAAATCTCTTTTCAAATTTATCTCAAGTTTTTTATAACCAATTTCTATCTTCCCTATAATAAAGAAATTAATTATACACAACTTATTTTCACTTTCTTATCATATTATGGGGTTTTGGGGTTTTGAATATGGGTATCAATCGAAAGTGCATTTCAAGGCAAGGAAAAGTTAAACTTTTCACTATGGCTGAATCCTCAATTTTGGAAGCTTACTCTTTTAGGAAGTATTATTTTTGAATAATATGCACTGCTACATTAAGGTTCTGTTTTCTCCATCAGGAGTCCAGATAGAGGTGATATCACAACACAAAGTCCTCCTAATTTTTTAAGAACTATCGAATGCTACCTAAATTGTACCAAATGACCACTTTTCTAACTGTAAAGAATCTGAAGAGCTACAAGAGGAATCTCAATAATAAATTTTTAACTGACATGATAAATCAATAATTTAAAAACAAACTCGCTACATCGGTGCTGAAATTGAAATATTGCTCATTTTCTTAAAGTATTAACTGCTTTCTTTGTAAGTCGATATAAAAATTAAATATAGAGTAAGTCAACAAGAGTGTGATATTGTCCAAAATTAATCCGAAGAATTGACTCGATTAGCCCGCCTTTGAACTCTTATTATATCATAAGATTGTGGCGATTGTCTGTCACGTGGAAATTCATCAAGTAGAGCTGGTCTTAATCACAAGTAATGTAAAGTTACTTATCTATGAGTTCGAAAGAGTTAACATAAGTTAGTTAATATAATTTGATAGAGTCTATAATTTTAATGTTTTTCTCCCTCTGTATCTATTATAAGATAGTAGGAGTATTCCTTGAATAAGATTAAATATCTTCTCTTATAGATAAAGTGAAAGTAAGACTAAGGCTTATTCAAGTTGTCCGTATTTTTATTTTAAATTTTATCATCGTCAAGCATCTGATTAAGATCCAAAGTTTAAGAAGGTCGAATGCTTTCATAATAACTGGGGCCTGTTTTTTGCAGTGCTTCCAAATCTATCAAGTTTAGGTTAAGACATGTTTTTGAACTTTTTGAGATATAATACAGGCTATTCTCTTTGAAGCTAACTACTGATCTAATGCTTTCCACACAGAACTTATTCTAGCCCTCTAAGTCGTCAAGATTTAATATAACAGATTTCCACTTTATATCTTTGTAAATGATAATTATCTTATGGTTTCTATCAGAAAATCGCACCTCTTTAATTTTATATTATTCTTTTAGCTTTATAGTTATGAAAGAGAGATTATAGGAGAAATTTATGGAGTATCAAAGATTGATCTTCCATAAATAAGCGTATTATAAATTTAAAGGAATGAAAAATTACTTTCATTGTAGAATTAAAGAGCAAAAAGTTGAATCCTTGCAAATATTTTTCTCAAATTTATTTTTCTTAAGCTCTTTAAGTTTCTTTATGATACCTTCTTTATACACATAAAATATAGTTATGAGTTAAATTAAATATATCTTATCAGGATGATTGATGTGTACATTCTTGCTTTGAGCACTCTGAAAACAGATAATCGTAGTATATTGACGTCAGCCCCGATTTTGCATTACAGTCTAGAAACCCAGGCTTTACTGTAAGTAGCGACTGTATTAGTCCGTTTCAGAGTTTGAGAGGGTTTGAATATAATGTAAGATTTTGAGAATGCAAGTGGATGAGAACGTTCCCAATAAATACAGAAATTAATAATTATGTAAAAATTACCTTTTTTAAAAAATGGTTTTAGCAATTCTTGACCGAAAATGAGCGCTAATAGTACTATCTTTTACCATAGAAGTCTAGAGCTTAGTCTTCCTCATCCAGGCTTTACAGAGGAAACTGACAAAATTTTTGAAACATCGGTTCTGAATGTTTAATAGCGAACTTTTAGGAAATTCGTTCTTTTCCTTCTCCTCTCAATCTTAAATAAAATATTTTTAAAAAATTTAGACATGACCATTTCGCCTTAACAGTGTTGAATAGTAAAGATTTAGTACTGATTACAATAAGAACTTAAAAGATTGAAAGTAGTCTAGGTATCATCTTTTTACTATATATATCTGTCCTCAGAGCCTTCTTTATTTATTAATGAATTATAAAATGCCTAATATTTTTCTGTTTATTTATGAAGGATAAATCTTTGATTACCTATTAAATTATTTCCTATATCTTCAGTGAATACTGGCATTATTGGATTATCTATATTTATTCGGAGCTTATATATAACCAGATAATTTTTTTAAAAAGGAATATTTTATAATTAAAGAAGAATTTAATTTTAAATTACGCTTGACATAAGCTCTCCACATATGAGAAGAGTTGACTTTTAGGCATTTGTGGTATTATAACTCTTCAGGGCTTTTAAATTTATCAAGTTTGAAGTTAAATGCAATCTTCTACTAAAAAACACCTGATACCAGGCCCATTTTTATTTGATAGAACATCTAATTCAGCATCTGAATAGAAGGATCAAATATGAAATTATTTGGCAAGATCTGTAGCTTTTAATTGAATTCGGTATTTCTATTCATGAACTTCTTTTTAAAATCTTACATAAGTAATACTAAACTAAAATCCTAAAATAAGTCAGAGAATTAACTAAGATAATTTATGGACAATTATATCAAAATAGAATACAATCATTTCCAAAATATATAAGATGCTGGATTGATATAAGTTGTATTTACTTCATATTTTTTATCATTGGAGTGGATATACTGATGATTAAATAGAGAAATTTAACTTATGGCATTAATTTTAGCTTTATTCTTTTAATAAATAATTTCAACTAGAAATTTCTTCATACCAAATTAAAAGTTTTATAATTAAAGACTACTATTATTCATCATATTTATTTTTTAATTAAATAGAGGAGAATATATAAGATATCTTTTTTTTCTTAAAAATGTGAAATCGTAAACTTAGATCCTATTTTTTGGTAATCATATTTATTTAGATATCTTTTATTTTATTGAAGATGAGTTTCGTGAATCGAGAAGAAGGTAAATTAGTGACCATATAAACATTTCCTTATGTCTACATACTTTGCTAAAACTTAAGTTCTTAATTTACATAAAATTAAAAAAATGGTTGGCTCAATATCCTAATCGACCTCATCTTTGCCGTTCACTAAAATAATCTAGAGCATATTTGATCACTGCAGGTAGCTATCCTTCCTCTGCTCTGTAATTCTCTTACCTTGGTTTTAGTTTGGTTCCAATAACTAACTTGATCTTTCGCTTATATGTTCTTGATTCATCATTAACTTTTTCGTTGATGATGTCATTATTCAGGCATTTAAGGAGATCATTTAAGAATTCTTTATTCTTAATCAAATTTTTTTGGGGTGGGCGGAAGTGTACCTCCCCTTTTTTATGGTCTAAATGTTCAAAAACCGCCCATATAGGCCCAAATTGGCCCAAAATACCAAAATACCAAAAATTAAGAGATTTTGGCCTATAAAATTTCCTTGGTGGTCAAATTTATGATTTCAGATTTTTCGGAAAATAGCTATGAATATATTGTAAGTACAATTTATCTGAATGACAATATTTATAAAAGATGTAGTGCTAATATTCAACTTAAATATAATCATCCATTTCTGAATTTAAAATTATTGCATGTATTTATTGTCGACTCTAACATACACCAATCTTTCCTCGAATCTGTTCTTAAGAAGAGTTTGGCAAGTTAAGTTCAAAGTCGAGATAATATAATTGTTAACAGTATTTGGTCTCTAACTCAAAGTTTAGGGCACTAAAAACACTATTTTAGAAAAAAAATCACAAGGTTATTAACTATTTTTAGAAAAGGCATTAAAAAGTTTTTGGAAATTAATTACATAACTTTACCCTGCTGTCTTAAATCATAAAATATATTAAGCTCATTCCTCCTTTGTAAATGCTGAAGAGAGTTGTCCAAAAGTGACTTGAATATTAAAAGGAGATAAAAGTCCAAGAAAATAAAACCTTTCATCAAAATTAGACTTAATATATTATAAATAGTTCATTTTCCGAAAAATCTGAAATCATAAAATTTGACGCTCAAGGAAATTTCATAAGCCAAAATCTCTTAATTTTTTAGCATTTTGGGCCGATTTCGGCCAAAATGTACGATTTTTTTAGCGATTTTGACCATATATAGGGAGGGAGGTGCACTTCCGTCCCCCCCCCAAATTTTTAAATAAAGGAAAACTATGAATTAAGGTAAATCCACAGGGCATAAATAAACACGGTCATAACAAGTATAAATGCGCCAAATAAACACATGAAAGCCCATGGCATCAGTTAATCAGTGATGACGCTCTCATTTCGGGACGAGACGGGATCCCCTGTGGTATTTCACATCTGACTCTTCCGTCAGCTCTCTCTGTGAGTACATCTGAATCTGCCAGCCTCACCTGGGCGCAAATTAACTTCGAATCTGGTGATGTTAAGACATGGTAAAGGAAAAAAAACTCTTCAAGCTTACCAAATTGACTAGTCAAGTATGACTCCTTGGTTTTAGGCAATCACCATTAAGTAACATGGATAGTGCATACGCCAGAAGTCAGGCCTCACATGCACCTTCAAAGGCTGCGCCTACTTGTACTACTGTAGTATAATCTTGCACCAAACCAGCAAGATTTTCTTGAGGATTTCTACTGCAACCTTTGCTCCTTGTTAGGGTCCCATAACTCCTTCACTGTGAAGTCACTAATCTAGGACCAACGTGCTACGACTTGGGATTTAGTCCAGTTCTCTAACAGCTTTGGGCTACGCAGCAATCCACACACCCCTATAAAAGAGACACTACACCACTTACAACGGATTACTAAACTAGATAGCTTTTATGGGGATAAACGCAACGTAGCAGGGGCATTGAGTATTGGCCGGCTGATCTCCCTACCCCAACGAAGAAATTTTTGGTACCATGTCAAGGGACCTGGAATTTATCTTTCTAATTTAGTTATAATTTTTAATTCAAATAATCAAGATTAGGCAAAATTATTAAATTTTAAAGCAAATTTATTTACTAATTTATCAGTATGAGTTCTTAAAAGATGTAAAAAATGTATCCCTCTACCCAAACTAAGACCAATTATTCAAGATCATTGTAACACTAGATTATTACCCCCTCACATTGAGATTAGGGCCCAAAATGAGTAATAGTGCGGTTGAAATCGTCACCGGAGTTGCGAGCTTGATAAATGAGATATTCTTGCCATTAGAAGAAAGACTCTCGGGTGAAGCTCACAGACTATAGTGTAGTTAGACACCAACGGCTGAATGACTGAAAACTATAGAGTAAAATGGCCGCACAGATTTTTACCTACTGGTTTAAAAAGCACAGGAGCTTCGAATGGTCGAAATCCTGAACCTGATTGATTTTTTGGGAGTCAGCGAACTTCTTCACTTTTAATTAAGGTGAGCCCAAAAAGATCAAATGTGGAGCGCACCTGTGATGTCATGGCAGCAAAAAGGCTTATATGACTGTTGGGATGTCGAAGTCTTAGTTTTACAAATAATTAATTTAATGTATATAATGTAATACTATAAATGGAATATTAATTCCAATATAAATACTTAAATGCTACTAATTTATTATAGGAGTGAATTTTTTTGTTTAGAATTTTGATAAATTAATACCTTTAACTAGAGTGTAAATAACTAGACTGTACACTTGAGCATTATTGCATTAGAATTTTGAATTCTTATTATCGAAGGAGAGTGCATAACATGAATCTTGAAAATTGCGAAATTAATCTGCAAAATGAGTAGGCTTGATATTTAGAATATATCACATAATAACATAGAAACCTAAATAAATGCGTGAGTTGGGGGGAAATGAAAAATGAAAATTAAAGAAATGGATTAAGCGTTAGTAATCTCTTAAACTAATATTGATTTCCATATTTAATATAAATTGTGCTATCATTATAAGATTGGGGATTACATTTCTTATAGTTTAACTTACAGATAATACTTTGAGGAATATTTTATGAAAAATTTCGGGAAATGATCATATTGTCAGCGCAGAGGAAGGATCGCACTAGAAGGTTTCTCCATTTAAGCGAAAAACATTTATTAATTAATTTATTTTGATTGTCACTAATGATGATTTTCTATTAAATTCTGTACTATAATTTGATTAATCTTAATACCTTTTGTCTAATCTTGATTATTTGGATTAAAAATTTGATTAAGAATAAAGAATTCTTAAATGATCTCCTTAAATGCCTGAATAATGACATCATCAACGAAAAAGTTAATGATGAATCAAGAACATATAAGCGAAAGATCAAGTTAGTTATTGGAGCCAAACTAAAACCAAGGTAAGAGAATTACAGAGCAGAGGAAGGATAGCTACCTGCAGTGATCAAATATGCTCTAGATTATTTTAGTGAACGGCAAAGATGAGGTCGATTAGGATATTGAGCCAACCATTTTTTTAATTTTATGTAAATTAAGAACTTAAGTTTTAGCAAAGTATGTAGACATAAGGAAATGTTTATATGGTCACTAATTTACCTTCTTCTCGATTCACGAAACTCATCTTCAATAAAATAAAAGATATTTATCTTTCATAGGTTTAAATTAAAGATTTCTTTATGTCTCCATCTTATTTAATACAATTTAATAAAATAGATTATTCATCAAGAGCCTTATTTTCAGCTAATAAAGTTTCATCATTCATTTCTTCAGCTATATATTTTTAGTTTTCCATTTCGCTTATTTAAAATTTGAAAAGTGGATTCTTCTTTATCTCTTCATCCTAAGTTTCTGTAGTCAATATTTAATAAAATCTTTCATTTGTAGTAATTAAAGTTAATATTTTAGAGTCCTAGAAGAAAATAAGGACCTCTTTGCAATATAGCTTAGGTACCCCTTATGAACTAAGACATCCTTCTTTTCAGACATCAGAGCATACTGAATGAGAATTAATTAATATTGTCTATAGGGACAAAAATCGTATTTAAGCAGTAAGTATTTCAAAAAATTTTTTTGGGGGGCTTTTTTTATCCACTTTTTTTAAAGAAAATATTAAAAAAAATTATTACCCAAAATATCAAAAACCCCCTTTTTAAATAAAAAAACAGAGGTTCTATTTAGTATTCTTTATTTTATAAAAAATAGTATTAATTTTTCAAAAATAAGTTTAAAGTTTTTAACTTTAAAATTATTTAAAATATGTATTTTATTAAAAATTAAGAAAAATAAAAATATTTATTTAAAATTTTTTGATTTATATATTAATTTTTATAATAGCTTATGTTTTATTGGATGCTTTAAGTATTATACGTTCAGGCCCGATTTTTCAAAAACTTTTCAGTCTCCTTATGTAAGGCCTGTACGAACGAGGACGAAGCTCTTGTCATCTGTGTTAAAACTTGGTACTGTAAGCGCTCCTTGTCAACCTAGTATTGCTACAAAAATTTCAAAAAAAAAGGTAATTTTACTTTATTAAATCCCACAATTTTAGGGAAATTTATTGATTGCAACATGACAATCATCGATGGATATGAAGCCACTTCTCTAAAGTTCAGTAAAAAGACGAAAAACAGTGGCTACTTACTAGACAAGTTGGCTTCCTAGCCAGTAGTCAAAAATCGGGGCTGAACGTATAATATAAAGAATATTCTAAGAGACTGATAGAATACTGAGCTTCTGAAATGACTATATTAAATTTATAAAATACATCCTATATTTTTTAATTAATATAACAATTGTTTTGCAATTTTATTTTTCCCAAAATAAATATTCTTTCAAAGATCTTTTTAAATATTCAAAAAATAATAAAAAATTTGGCCCGAATAGACTCTCTTAATTTAAATTTGGAGTAAATAATTGGTGTTTTTGACAGATTTTAGGCTTTATCATTATATTTTATTAATTTCATTATAAAAAGTGGATGATGAGGAAAGGGCCACATATTTTTTATTTAATTTAGCTACTTATTAAAAATTATGATTGATAAAAATTCCAAGTCTTATCAATTTTTTAAGTTTTACCAATAATTTAAAAGTTTTAAATTAAAAGAATCTCTTTAATGTCTTGGTAACATTTTCGGAGAGCCACAAATTAAAAATAATATAAATTATTTTTTTAAATAAAAATTCTATGAAATATCCAACTTTACGATGTTTGCTGAATTCCATTAAGTAAAATGTTCAAATTAATTTAAGTACTTAGGGCAATCTGCATTCATACCACAACCTGAGGTAGGAGAAGCCTCAAAAAGAGTTCATCTCCTAACATCTATCTTCCTCTTTTGGTAGTACTTGAAAATCTCAAATTACTACAGCTCTAAATTAAAATTATTGGCTAGTTATAATTTAAATTAAATAAATGAAAAGGAAATGATAATAATCCTATATTCAATATTACTAATTTAACGTTGATTTTTGAAATTGTAAAAACCTAATTAACTTTGAAAGAATTAACGCAATTGGAAGGGAATAAATATATATAGGGCCATTAGGGAACTCAGCCATTAGACATATAACTGTAAGTAAAAATCGCAAAAGAGATTAATAGGGCTAAAAATTTAAATATAGACATCAGTAATTATAACTTACATTACATTAAAAAATTTAGAAATGGAAGTTTTTTTCTCCATCAGACCCCCCCTGCGCCCACTCATTAAATTTCTAGTTTAATAATTCAGAGGCCCACCCACCACCCAAAACGAGCACGACAACTACAAAGTCAAAAGTAAGTATGCTTCTGTATTTAAATCTATTTCAAATATAATTTCAAAAGAATTCTGGAATACTTCAAAACATAGTTGGAGTGATGGCAAATGGAGTTCCAAAAATTAAAATTTTGGATTATTCTGAAAATCATGGGTCGAAGCAAAAATTTTGTAAAAATTTTAATACTTACTTTTGACTTTGTAGTTGTCGTGCTCGTTTTGGGTGGTGGGTGGGCCTCTGAATTATTAAACTAGAAATTTAATGAGTGGGCGCAGGGGGGGTCTGATGGAGAAAAAAACTTCCATTTCTAAATTTTTTAATGTAATGTAAGTTATAATTACTGATGTCTATATTTAAATTTTTAGCCCTATTAATCTCTTTTGCGATTTTTACTTACAGTTATATGTCTAATGGCTGAGTTCCCTAATGGCCCTATATATATTTATTCCCTTCCAATTGCGTTAATTCTTTCAAAGTTAATTAGGTTTTTACAATTTCAAAAATCAACGTTAAATTAGTAATATTAAAAGCATAAAATTAGCTTCCAAAAGGAATCTGCCTTTATTGAATTTATTAAATCCCTAGGATAATAAAAAATTATTAGGGAACTTCTAAAATTGCACATATTTTGTCTAAAAAAATGTGGAGATTCTTAAAGTTTGCAATACCTAGTTACAATAAGTAAAACTAATTCATGGATGCAATTTTGATATTTTAAAACTGTTCGAAAGTTGAGCCCCCCCCAAATGTTAAGAGAAAATATCTTACCGCAAAAAATTATAATCATTTACGAAAATTTTCCTAATCATAACTCAAAGCCGAATTTTAAATATAGTCGAACATTTAATTTAAATTCCAAACGGCTTTTACTTAATTTGAATTATAATGGCTTCCTTATAAAAATAAATAACTGGCATCACATGTTCTCTTAGCTGAATATTTATTGGTTCCATTTAATGATCACACAAACATAGCGCCAAATCTCCACGCGGAAATGCGGTAGTTTAGTTTTACAATTCTACTACAGAAATACAGTTCTTTCACATCTAAAAGATAAAATCAAATAACTTGTAGGTCTATAATTTATAAAGTAGAAAATTGCCAAGTAGAAAAATTTAGAAATTTTTGCTTACCCTATTGTGGCTTTTATCATACGTTTCTATGTACTTATTTTATATTTGATGTCTAATTTAATTATTAAGACAATAGAATTGCAATTGCAAAATTGATAAATTAAATCAAAATAATAAGTTTTTTCTTCTTCAAGCTTATTTTAGTGTCTGTTATTAAAGAGAGGCCTTCTTTCCAAGTATTGTTCATTATATTTATGGAAGTTTGAATATATTTAATAGTGATTGATTATATATTTGTGAGAATATTAGTTATAGAGACAAATATGGTAATCATTCATATTTAAAATATCTGAGATCTAGAAAAGTTTTTGAAAATAATTTAAAGTTAGAAATGATTAATCAAAGTCTCACATTAACAATTAGGTAAAAAAAACTCATTTGAAGCAAAACTCCATTCTGATCAAGTATAACTCCATCTTCAAAATTTTTGAAACTAGCCAATCAGAGACTCTGCTTTGCTTAATAATTTTTGATTATTAAGAATATGATTGGCTAGTTTCAAAAATTTTGAAGATGGAGTTATACTTGATCAGAATGGAGTTTTGCTTCAAATGAGTTTTTTTTACCTAATTGTTAATGTGAGACTTTGATTAATCATTTCTAACTTTAAATTATTTTCAAAAACTTTTCTAGATCTCAGATATTTTAAATATGAATGATTACCATATTTGTCTCTATAACTAATATTCTCACAAATATATAATCAATCACTATTAAATATATTCAAACTTCCATAAATATAATGAACAATACTTGGAAAGAAGGCCTCTCTTTAATAACAGACACTAAAATAAGCTTGAAGAAGAAAAAACTTATTATTTTGATTTAATTTATCAATTTTGCAATTGCAATTCTATTGTCTTAATAATTAAATTAGACATCAAATATAAAATAAGTACATAGAAACGTATGATAAAAGCCACAATAGGGTAAGCAAAAATTTCTAAATTTTTCTACTTGGCAATTTTCTACTTTATAAATTATAGACCTACAAGTTATTTGATTTTATCTTTTAGATGTGAAAGAACTGTATTTCTGTAGTAGAATTGTAAAACTAAACTACCGCATTTCCGCGTGGAGATTTGGCGCTATGTTTGTGTGATCATTAAATGGAACCAATAAATATTCAGCTAAGAGAACATGTGATGCCAGTTATTTATTTTTATAAGGAAGCCATTATAATTCAAATTAAGTAAAAGCCGTTTGGAATTTAAATTAAATGTTCGACTATATTTAAAATTCGGCTTTGAGTTATGATTAGGAAAATTTTCGTAAATGATTATAATTTTTTGCGGTAAGATATTTTCTCTTAACATTTGGGGGGGGCTCAACTTTCGAACAGTTTTAAAATATCAAAATTGCATCCATGAATTAGTTTTACTTATTGTAACTAGGTATTGCAAACTTTAAGAATCTCCACATTTTTTTAGACAAAATATGTGCAATTTTAGAAGTTCCCTAATAATTTTTTATTATCCTAGGGATTTAATAAATTCAATAAAGGCAGATTCCTTTTGGAAGCTAATTTTATGCTTTTAATATTACTAATTTAACGTTGATTTTTGAAATTGTAAAAACCTAATTAACTTTGAAAGAATTAACGCAATTGGAAGGGAATAAATATATATAGGGCCATTAGGGAACTCAGCCATTAGACATATAACTGTAAGTAAAAATCGCAAAAGAGATTAATAGGGCTAAAAATTTAAATATAGACATCAGTAATTATAACTTACATTACATTAAAAAATTTAGAAATGGAAGTTTTTTTCTCCATCAGACCCCCCCTGCGCCCACTCATTAAATTTCTAGTTTAATAATTCAGAGGCCCACCCACCACCCAAAACGAGCACGACAACTACAAAGTCAAAAGTAAGTATTAAAATTTTTACAAAATTTTTGCTTCGACCCATGATTTTCAGAATAATCCAAAATTTTAATTTTTGGAACTCCATTTGCCATCACTCCAACTATGTTTTGAAGTATTCCAGAATTCTTTTGAAATTATATTTGAAATAGATTTAAATACAGAAGCATACTTACTTTTGACTTTGTAGTTGTCGTGCTCGTTTTGGGTGGTGGGTGGGCCTCTGAATTATTAAACTAGAAATTTAATGAGTGGGCGCAGGGGGGGTCTGATGGAGAAAAAAAACTTCCATTTCTAAATTTTTTAATGTAATGTAAGTTATAATTACTGATGTCTATATTTAAATTTTTAGCCCTATTAATCTCTTTTGCGATTTTTACTTACAGTTATATGTCTAATGGCTGAGTTCCCTAATGGCCCTATATATATTTATTCCCTTCCAATTGCGTTAATTCTTTCAAAGTTAATTAGGTTTTTACAATTTCAAAAATCAACGTTAAATTAGTAATATTAAAAGCATAAAATTAGCTTCCAAAAGGAATCTGCCTTTATTGAATTTATTAAATCCCTAGGATAATAAAAAATTATTAGGGAACTTCTAAAATTGCACATATTTTGTCTAAAAAAATGTGGAGATTCTTAAAGTTTGCAATACCTAGTTACAATAAGTAAAACTAATTCATGGATGCAATTTTGATATTTTAAAACTGTTCGAAAGTTGAGCCCCCCCCAAATGTTAAGAGAAAATATCTTACCGCAAAAAATTATAATCATTTACGAAAATTTTCCTAATCATAACTCAAAGCCGAATTTTAAATATAGTCGAACATTTAATTTAAATTCCAAACGGCTTTTACTTAATTTGAATTATAATGGCTTCCTTATAAAAATAAATAACTGGCATCACATGTTCTCTTAGCTGAATATTTATTGGTTCCATTTAATGATCACACAAACATAGCGCCAAATCTCCACGCGGAAATGCGGTAGTTTAGTTTTACAATTCTACTACAGAAATACAGTTCTTTCACATCTAAAAGATAAAATCAAATAACTTGTAGGTCTATAATTTATAAAGTAGAAAATTGCCAAGTAGAAAAATTTAGAAATTTTTGCTTACCCTATTGTGGCTTTTATCATACGTTTCTATGTACTTATTTTATATTTGATGTCTAATTTAATTATTAAGACAATAGAATTGCAATTGCAAAATTGATAAATTAAATCAAAATAATAAGTTTTTTCTTCTTCAAGCTTATTTTAGTGTCTGTTATTAAAGAGAGGCCTTCTTTCCAAGTATTGTTCATTATATTTATGGAAGTTTGAATATATTTAATAGTGATTGATTATATATTTGTGAGAATATTAGTTATAGAGACAAATATGGTAATCATTCATATTTAAAATATCTGAGATCTAGAAAAGTTTTTGAAAATAATTTAAAGTTAGAAATGATTAATCAAAGTCTCACATTAACAATTAGGTAAAAACATCTCAGTTGAAGCAAAACTCCATTCTGATCAAGTATAACTCCATCTTCAAAATTTTTGAAACTAGCCAATCAGAGACTCTGCTTTGCTTAATAATTTTTGATTATTAAGAATATGATTGGCTAGTTTCAAAAATTTTGAAGATGGAGTTATACTTGATCAGAATGGAGTTTTGCTTCAAATGAGTTTTTTTTACCTAATTGTTAATGTGAGACTTTGATTAATCATTTCTAACTTTAAATTATTTTCAAAAACTTTTCTAGATCTCAGATATTTTAAATATGAATGATTACCATATTTGTCTCTATAACTAATATTCTCACAAATATATAATCAATCACTATTAAATATATTCAAACTTCCATAAATATAATGAACAATACTTGGAAAGAAGGCCTCTCTTTAATAACAGACACTAAAATAAGCTTGAAGAAGAAAAAACTTATTATTTTGATTTAATTTATCAATTTTGCAATTGCAATTCTATTGTCTTAATATACTAAAGAATTTAAAGGAAAACATTTTGGAAATACACCTTCTTCTTGCTTGATTCCTTCTGTATATATGATTTATACTACTTTTATTTCGTTATTATTTAAAGAAATGTCTGCATTTCTCAATCTCCAACTCCATCTACAAAAAAAACTCAAAATTTGAAGTTAGCACGGAAGCTCGACCCAGCCAGTCCGACCACGACGACACCTCCAAGCTCAGTGGCACCCACTCAGTCGCAGACGCCAGCTTCCAAGCAGCAGACGGAGGAGCTGCAGCTCCTAGATTCCTCGACCAACTTTAGCTCTCATCTCGGCTAGTCCGAGAGACCTCACTCTATGTCTGTGAGAGAGTCGAGCCGTCTTCTGCTTGGAGGCTGGCGTCTGCGACTGCATCGGTGTTGCTGAGCTTTGAGGTATCGTCGTGGTCGGACTGGCTGGGTCGAGCTCCCGTGCTAAATTCAAATTTTTGCTTTTTTTTGAAAATGGAGTTGGAGATTGAGGAATGCAGACATTTCTTTAAATAATAATGAAATAAAAGGTATAAATCATATATTCAGAAGGAATCACAAGAAGAAGGTGTATTTCCAAAATGCTTTCCTTTAAATTCTTTTGTATATCTAAGTATGTCTGAATACATACTCATTATTATTTTTTGGGGGGGCCTTTCCTCGACAGTAAAATTTTATAATGAAAAAAGGCAAGAAAAAAGCACGTTTATAGGGTAATTTTCGCTCCGAAATCTGATTCTTCCAATTATAGAGGCCTGTTCAAACATCTAAGGCTTCAAATTTTAATCCGAATTCAGTCAGTTAGAGGTCAGCAGCACCTAAATAAAATCTATATTTTGACCAATTTTATAGCGACTGTAAAAAAATTTAAAGTGCGCTTTTAAAAATATTGAAGCATTTTTTGAATACATATCATGCATCGGCTATAAGCCCAAAGAATTTTAGCTAAAAATTGCAGCATTTGTCTCCCTCATCATGGAATAAAATTTCGTTCTATTAAAAAGCCTCAATATTTTTAAATTGCACTTTAAATTTATTTTACAGTCGCTATAAAATTGGTCAAAATATAGATTTTATTTAAGTGCTGCTGACCTCTAACTGACTGAATTCGAATTAAAATTTTAAGCCTTAGATGTTTGAACAGGCCTCTATAACTGGAAGAATCAGATTTAGGAGCGAAAATTACCCTATAAACGTGCTTTTTTCTTGCCTTTTTTCATTATAAAATTTTACTGTCGAGGAAAGGCCCCCCCCCCCTTATTTTTATAAATTGAAAGTGTATATCTTCTATTTACTTGGGCAAAGAAGATTAATCTTGAGCTAATCCTTAATCAATATTACAAACTAGATTTAAATTATCTTATCAATTTACTATCCATCTATTAAATCTTCTGTTTTAATTGTATTGTGAGATTGGAAATTATGAATCATCCTCAAAAACTGAGTATTTCTTAAAGTACCAAGTTCAATCTGTTCGCATGTTCCATCTAGATGGATCTTAATTGCTTTGTAAATATTTGCAAGTTCGTTAAACTCGTTCTTTTTTAATTAAAAAGAATTAAAATATTCTTGTACTTGATAAAAAGTGTATTTAATGGTTGAAACACAAGGCTTTCATAATCATCATACTACTTTGTCAGCTTTAACTTCTGCCTCTTTAAAAATAAGAATACTCGACCTCCTGTCATTTTAGTCCACCGATATAAGTTCATTTTCTGACTTTTTGAATATGAAATACTCTTTTAAAGGCTCATAACCGCTTCTGAAGTATTGCTGCAAAATCACATTTCTCTCATTTGCTAAAAAAACCTGCTTCAAAATGGTAAAATTGGATCAAATTATAAATAAAAGCATTTCACGATTATCATTTTCTTCACCTCTTAGGATCTATTATCAATTTGAGTTCTCATTACTTCAGGTTCGTTCAAAGCAGCATTTTACTATCTTTCACTTTTTAAGAGAGAGCTTTCCTCTCCCTCAAATGTTTCAAGTTCTTCAGATTCAACCTTCACATAGTAATAGTTTATTTTAGGCAAGAGAAACGTATCTATCCAATTGCTATGAGTGAAAATAAGTCAGCGAACGCTCTCTCCTTTAGAGCCTAACTAAGCTTTTTAAAAATATTTAATTTGCACACCTATTTCGATTGTTTATTCTGGGGAATTATAAATCAAAATGCCAAGTTTTTTTTTTTTTTTTTTTTTTTTTTTTTTTTTTTTTTTTTTTTAATATTTATTATAATTTTATAAAATTTTAAGATTAAGTCTGAGTTTCCATCCCTTATTTTTGTTTATGAATTATTAAATGTCTTAGAAACAAAAAAAATATTATTGCTGAGAATTTAATAAAAAAGGGAATTAATTTAGATCTTAAATTAAAATGGATTAAATTAGTGACAGTTGAAGTATGTCCAATTTGAATAATTATTGCACCATTCGATTCAGCATAAAATTCTAAGAATTTTTCATCCTTGCAACTTTTGTTTGGGAGAGCTTATGAGTGACACTAATTCAGAGTAGGATGATGAAGATGGTGAAGAGTGCGCGAGTCCTCTCTCACTGCTGAGAGGTGATGTGAAGATGATTAAAGAAGAAAAATAATCAATTTTTTTAAATTTTCTATGAAAAAGCTGCAGATCAGGGGGTGAATAGGGTTTCAACTGACACAATTGAAACTCTCCATTTATTTTTTAACCAATCACCCATTTCATTAAAATTTATACTATAGTGTTTTACAAGTAATGACTCCGCAAATATTGGCTTGTGAGATGAAATTAAAATATTATTTACTAACTTCATAATGACTGTTGAGCTTTAGGAACATTTGGTATAAACTTTCCATTAATGTTTATGAAACATATTACCCTCTTAAAGTGGATTTGAATGTTGTTTTAAGAGGAGACGGAAAGAGCAGCGTATATTTGCAGGTAGCTGAAGGGCAAATTTATAGTCTTTATTTTCACGATTTGGGGGAGGTGATAAAGTACTAACTAAACATTGCTCTCAATTTTGTGATTTTTCCAATAATCTTCATCTAATTCCATATTCTTAAGGTTGAATTCCTTAAACTCTCCCAGTCCTTCGAAAGTACTCGCGAACTTGCTGTAAGGGTTAAGTAATGGTTTTTCATTCTTTAATGCTTAAGTTGTCTTAGAGTTCTAAATTAATTAGCAAAATTAAGAGAAAATTTTATATAATTTAAGATTTAGACATCAGAATAATTATTTCTCATTAAAATTATGTCATGCTGCTCATGATCAAAGCCAAAATATTCATCTACTAGTAATATTAAATAAGTAAATATCATTTTTAGTATTCCCTTTCTTAAAGAGAAATAAGTGAAGTGAATTGTGGGTTGTAAGAATAAGATGAAACTTAAATTTTTAATTAGAGATGTGATAAAGGCCAAAATGATTAAAGATCAGATATTGGCTAATATGGTTTAATTCTAATATTGATTGGTGTTTAATTTAATGATCAGAGCTATAATTAAAACTCTAATGTTTAATTGGATTTCCCTCTAGAGATCAGTGTTTAACCAATGGGGTGTCTAAATTTAATTAAAACCTAATCTTTTCCTATTTAATAATTAAAAATATCATACCCTACTTTTCTTCTCGAACCTGAAAAAATTTTCATATATGAGGACTTACTATATATATATTTAAGACTAATCTTATTCTTACAACCCACGATTCACATAACTTATTTCTCTTTATCTCTAGATTGGATAGTAAAAATAAGATTGTAGAGTATCGAGTCCTTAATGTAAAAAGAAGAATTAGAGAGAACTCTAATAGGTCTTGAGTTATAGGATAACATTAATTCTTATTCATCTTAATCCGCATTTTACTGTTCATATTTTCCCTTTTCCTCTTGATTTAGCTTATCTTACTTGAGATCATTGGCTTTAACTTCCTCTGATACATTTTATAAGTCATCTTTCTTGATGAATTAATTCTCATATTAAAGAAAAGTGTCGTTGTATCTATAGTTGTCTTTGAGTAATTTACTCGTTTATATTTTGCCACTGAGTCGGCTCAAGATCACTGGGCACTATGTAACTGTCTGCATTCACAAACTCCTGTAGAAATTATTTTCTCGCATGTCTTTCCTAAATGGTCAGATAGGAATGGTCAAGTACTTCATTCAAGACAGTTGAGGGTTATTCAGATGATTATTTAAGTTAAATTTCCTGCGAATTTCGAAGTTCTAGCTCTTCAGTCTTATTATCATCACCTCCTAGTAGGTGATCAAAATACAAAGATAATACAGATTAATTAAAGTTGTTGGGGAGATCCTTGTTGTTTTCTCATTAAACTTAAAAATTAAAAAAATAGAATCTAAAATTAAATAAAATTATTAATTTTCTTAAGATTCGAAGGCTCTCTATTCGGATCAATCCTTTTATTTTAGAAAAGGAAGAATTTTTTCATAATATAAAAAGAAAATAATAATTTAGGCGTATATAAAAAAATAAACGCTTCTGTTTAATTTAAGAAGAAAAAAGCCAATTATATAATGATATTGTACTATATAATACGTTTACTTTTGATAAAGTTCCTTCAATTATGCTTTATATTATTTAACAATAAGTAATGATAATATATTATGAAATATATTTGCAAGATAGAAGTAATAAATCTGGTTTATTATTATTATACTTTCAGCCCTTATAATTGTTGGATTTAATAAAGTAAAATTACCTTTTTTTGAAATTTTTGTAGCAATACTCGGTTGACAAGGAGCGCTTACAGGATCAAATTTTAGCGCAGATGACAAGAGCTTCGTCCTTGTTTGTCCAGGCCTTACAGAAGGAGACTCAAAAGTTTATGAAAAATCTGCGCTGAACTTATAATATATCATCTTTTCATAAAACCATTTGTCTTTTAAAAAATTAATTAAATTAGAATATCTTAATGTTTTGGTTTCATTTTTTAATGAGAGCTTGAAAGAATGTAGAAAAGAGAAATCTATAATAGCAATATACAATTTAAGATATCTATGAAATATTGGGAAATATTTGAAAGCATAGTTTCTTTTACTTATAATAATAGAGTTATTATAATGTTAATTTAGAAATAAAATTTCTTCAAAACATTTCAACTTTCTCATAAAATAGCGCTAGAATATGAATTAATTGTGGAAAAAATGGAGTACTTGCTAATTTTAGGTTGTTATAATAGATTTAAAATTTTGGCAAAAAAAAGTAATTGCTAACCCTAAATTAATTATCAATGGCAGAAAGAGAATGAGATCTCTGATAAGCTTTAAGAGCCTTTCCTGCAGGTTCAATCAAGGGGTTATTTATTTTCTAATTTTGTATTTGACGCTTTTTGTCCTTACTTAAGGTCAAATTTTCCGGAGAGGAGTCTTTCATTTTTATACTGGTAGGGTCGGGATGGACTGCTGTTTAATTTTCTCTTTATTTTTTAGAAGCCTTGGCCCCTAATTATGTGTTCACATCAACTCCCTATCTCCTCTATAAAGCCGATTGATTAACGATCTTGCCATTAAAAGCAATAAATATTTGTAACTTCCTCATTTACCATCTAAGCTAGTTGATGATAATGGACGGATTTTCTCGGCCCTTGTGATATCAATTTATTAAATTTTCTTTCCTTGATTATTGTCTCTTTGTGAACCAGGGATAGGTTATCTTGAATGCATCTCTATTTTATTTCCAGTACTTAATATTCATAAATATTTTTATTTAATATATCTATAGGTTCACGATTTTAAGATTCTTTAAGATTTCCATTTAAATGAGAATGAGTTTTATATTGCTAGTTTCTATTTGACGATTTAGAAATGGAAAGTTAGTTAGGATTCATTTATGGCCCGGCTTGATTAGGCAAATTTTCAAAATGAGTTTAATCTGAAGTGTAGGGTACTTTTAGTATTCTTTCGTTCATTAGTTGAAGGTAAAGATATTTAAGTTCGAAGTTTTTTAGTTTATATAAAGAAATTCGAAAAATAATTACTGCAAGGGGAGAATTTGATAAGAGTCAAATCTAATTTAGGATTTGAATTTAATCAACCCAGGAAATTATTCTTAATGGTACGCCAAATTTACTTTTTTATTTTATTTTTATAACTGAATTTTCCTTCTTATAAGATGAATAAACAGCATTTCTATGAATAGTTAATTAGGACTACTACTACATCTGTATTTGAGAGTATAGTTTACTATTAATTTTAAGTGAAAATTTAAATTGATTCATGCTCTGAGTTAGATATATCCCCGTCTATTATCAACAATTCTAATATATTATATTAGCTCATTTAGGTTTAAGATAGATAACTTGAAATGGAGGATGGAACCTTCGACGTGAGACTCAATTCAGAGAATCTATCTATATTTGTTTTAATAAGAGGCCTTTCTTCTTTATGTGTTTGAAGTGATAGGAACTACTTTCCTAGTGCTTGCTATAAACTTTATGAATCACGATCCACTCTACGTGGGACTCGGAATCTTCATGGGCATCATGGTAGCTGGTAGGAAAACCGGAGGACATTTCAATTTCGGAGTGACTATGGGGGTCTTCATGATGAAGAGAAAATGGACCGAGAATCTTAAGCCAGTACTCATTTATTTCTTAGTAGAAACTTTAAAAAGATAAGTTATAATTATTCTTAGCGGAGCTCAGTGGCGTTTACCTCGCCATGTTCATTTCTTTGGGCTTCTTAGGAGAAGCAGATATCCAAAGATTCAGGCCTGCAGACATGGACTACAATTGGGCTTATGTGTTATTTATAGAGTTTTTCTTCACATTTACCTTCCACTCCGTCATCATGCATTCTAAAATCGATAAGGTTTCTCTTTGGGATAATTAATTATTTTGATACTTATCATCATTTAAAATTTTATTTACCTCAATAACATGGTGCTAGGCGCTTTATCTGTGACCACAGCAATCTACTTTTCAATTAAGTGCTCTGGTAATTTCACAGGAGCAGTTCTCAATCCAACAATTGGACTGGGAAATCTAACTTTTGTAGCAGTGGTCGATGAATCTGCTGAGGGGCTTAAGTTTTTACCCTCCTACTTTTTCGGCCCGCTACTCGGAGGTATATGCGCAGGGCTGTTCTGCTCACTCGTAAGCGACAGATTCGTTCCCGAGGCTGAGAAACCCAACACAGTTGTTCCTTACTCGACCTAGCCATCGCAAATCAATTTCAGTCAAAGAATATCTAATAACGATCTATATAGACCTTATACATAAAATATAATTGCCGTATAAGGTAAAATGCATATAAGTTGTGTTATACGGTAACTAGCGATCAAGAACCTCTTTTTAATAAGCAAAATCAAAGCTGACGCGCTAAATTACATTAGACAGGCTAAGGTCAATCATATTCTATCTAAACTAAATAATTTGTATTTCTGTAATAACTACATCAAAAGGCTGAGATATGCTCAAATTAAGATTTTGAAGAAGCAAGTATAAATAAGAAGAAATATATTTAAGCAATAAAAGAGATAATTATAGTTGCTCAGTTTAAGATAACTTATCATGAAATTAATTTACAAATTCTTTAAGCTTCCTATTCTATACTCTTCAAATAACTCTGGTTAATGATAGGGCAGCTGCAGAGGTGTAGTTCATGAGTCTAGCTGGAAGGGAATAAGTAAATCTGGAACTCTCGTCACTGCCATCCTAATCGCCCGTTGTAAGCCGAGTGCTTATGAAAACCTATTCATCTTGAGAAGTCCACATCTGGCTTTAGTTTCGAGAGATCATTTGAATCCTGTACTGAGAAGTTGGCAGAGGAGATAGGATCTAAAAGTCTCCATTAGTGATTGAGGAATTGCTATTCCCTCCATACGCAGAGCTTGTAAAAGTTTCAACTTGCTCATGGTACTCTTAGATGCCGCTGATCTGCTCACTAAAAAAGAAAATATAAGCTGATGAATTTTTAGAGAAAGAATTGAGATTACTTTAACTTTGTGATGAGACTTTGTGGTCTGATGTCTGCAAGGAATTATTTTCTTCTAGGTGATCTTTTGAAATTAGGTGTGGGAATCACAGTGCTCTGTCTAGTTTTTTCTCTGATAGATTCTTCATTTTACATTGAAGCCTTCTCTTTCAAATCCTTATGGCACTAATAATCAACTGCATGAATGAGGTCATTGTTTTGTAGTTGGCTATAGTTCTCAAATGTGATCATAACTCCTCTTCTGTATATTTTGAGATTATCAGTGTCAATTCCGCATAGCTCACCGATCAAATGCTCGAATAGATCTGGATTTGAGTTCAAATCTGATTAGCTTATTTCAAGGCTCTTCTTTAAGGTTTTATTTGAAAATATTCTCAAGGTTATAGGTTAATCGCTGTTAGTGATCACTTCACATTCTGAACCCTCGTTTTCTTTATTGATGATATTGGTGCTAGTTTAGACTTCATTGGCAAACTCCATTGTAATTGCTAACTTTATTTACAGAATTAAAATTTATTTGATTTTATGTCTGTTGAGATATCAAAATTATTCACTCTCTAAAATAAATAATGTTTAAAAAATTAAAGTATCAGACGAATATGTACTCAGATTTATAAGATTTAAATTTTATCTCTGTTATAGATTGAAATTTTATGTATTCAACTTTAGGCAAACAAACTTTACTTGTATAATAAATTAAATAGCATAATTCAAAAAAATAAATGTAATCTATGGAAATTTAAATTCATGATAATTTTTTCTTTTCCTATATTAATTTAAGAAGAGCTTAATGTCTATTATAAATGTTGAAACTTTGGCATCCATTATTTTCCAGAAATAAAATATTGAGAGAAAATTTACATTTTTCATTGTAAAATGACTTGCTGTTCTCTTTTAAATTTCAATAGCTGCTTATATTGAGAGTTGCTCAGCACTTCTCTCGATAGTTAATTTAATTTCATAGCACTCTTAGCTCCTTTCATAAATGCTTGAGCCTCTGTTTTGTACTTCTGATATTGATAAGTTGTCTAAGGAACCACTGGCTCGTCCTCCTCATCAGAGTCATTTCCATTCCTTCTTCTCCTTCTCCTACTTTTAGTTTTCAATCCCTTCCGATCTGCCTCCTCATTTACAGTTAAAACACTTTTTGATTAATTCTTCTTTTTTAATTTTATTGATTGATGGGAGAAAGAGGGACAACATTATTTCCTCTTCGCAAATCAACTGAATTGTTGATAGATCTAAGATTACTTATTCTTGAGCGCCTTGAGTTACTAACATACTCATCATGAGTGTTATTGTAGAAATTTAAGTTTAACTTTGGCACGGTAGGCTCGTTTTCTTCTTTTATGTCTGGGATGTTTGAACCTGTTCTTATTCTAGCGTTTTGTTTTGCTTAATCAATAGATAAAGTATTTTATAATATTTATTCAAAATTTACAGAATCATCGGAAATTGTGTCTTGAATTTTGGGAACATAAAATTTTTCGAAAATACCCAAAATTTAATCTTTTTTTTAATAAAAAACTTTTTTTTTACGATTAATTATGTTGTTTATGTAAAAAACCCTTTTCCCTTTGATCCTACTCATTTAGAATATTTTCGCTCTCCTCATCATTCATTTTGAACCTAGTAATTTATTATCCCAAGTCATCCAACTCCAAAGGTTATCTCTAGCCAAAAGCGGACTTAAGTTTCCTGCCATACTGATTTGGAGATCCTTCATTTTTCCTAAATCTAACGAAACAATAAAAATATATATAGATAGCTATATCTGGATTAGGTTTTGGCGAATTCCTGCACACTCTTCCTCTATTCTTTGAATTTAACTTCCATGAGCTAATCTAGTTCGCTTAATGACTCTCTAACATCTTCTTTTTTACTAGATGACTACTTTGCCTAGCATATTATATCAATGACCTTCCTACTGGATTCTCCTCTCGTCTTCTCGGAAAGAAACTTCACATAATGGCTTTCTTTACTCTGACTTTTAGTCAGCATGGGATTTAAGCTTTCCAGAGATCTTTAACCGTTTTGCTGCTAATGAAGGTTTCCTATATCATTGTAATCTTCTTATGCATGGTCTATGTTCTCATCCTTCAAAGGATTTAAACTTTGAGAAGTTTCCTCTCTTTTGAGCAGAGACTTGTAATGCTCAGGGATTAAATATCCAGGGATGATTGTTTAGGAGATCTATTCTTGTGTAAGTTTTGCTTATTTGCTCTTAAAGATGCTAGCTTAACTTGCATTTGAATTGCTCACAGCGTTTAGATGCTTCCTTAGGGACCTTGCAAACTCATTATCAACCATAAGTCTCTGCTTTAAAAAAGAATCTGGCTTTGAAGAAGTAAGAAGTTGCTCGAACTCCTCCAATAATTTAAATAAAGAAGTAAGAGAGTGATTTACTAATATATGAGAGAAAAATAATTCCTTATCATCATTCAAACCCTCTGGATCTTTTTCCTAGCTATCAAACCTTGATTTGTTTCCAATCCCATACTTATCTCTTTTCCTGTCTCTCATTAAGAGCATTGATTTGCTAATCAGCACTTTCGGAGGAGGGGTCTCTTTCTTCTTCCCTAGGTATTCTTACAAGCGCTTCTTCTCCTTTTTTAAATGCCAAAGCTTATACTTCTGAATAAAATGCAAGCCCTCGGGAGATTCAAGCCACGAGTCTAAGAGATCTGGTCGATCTATAAGACCTTGATTCCCATCTTCTTACTCTGTGAATACAAGATAAGAGTAGTCTTCAAACCTTATAGGCTTTGTATAAACGTATTAAAACTAGACAATATTAGACTTATTTATTATGTAGCACTTTTGTTCAGGCTTAACTTACTGCCTTAGTTAGCTGGTTTCCAGAGAGAGTAGAATTAAGTGGTTTGAAGGTTATTTATTTCCTCCTTTGAATTGTGATTACTTCTTTTGAACTTCGAATCAAGAAAACCTAGTTCATTTAATTACTCTTTCTAGGGGCTTTTGAGCATTTCTCTATCATTTAAATCCTTGTCAAATTTGGTATTTAATTGCTTCTATTGGCTTTTATTATTGTTTAAATTGCTGGTTTGTTTATTGTTCTAACTAGCTAATAGTTTTTCATTTATGTCTTAAGATGTTTTATTTAATTATTAGAATAATTAAATATTTAATTCCTTTTTTAAAATTTAAAAGAAAATCTTAAATTTTTAAGAATTTTTTTTAAAATTTTCAAAAAAAATATTAGGGGAAATTTTTAAAAATTTTTCCCTTTTAAAATGATGAAATTTTTAA